>JAUMHH010053329.1:2559-28957 GCA_032359455.1 Chlamys rubida
CATATGCTCCCCCCCCCCCCCCCTACCTAAAAGTCGAAATTTTGTGTTGACTTCTTGTCTCCATACATTAATTAGATAGTGTATGTAACTTGTGTAACTTGGTGTGGAATAATGACCATATAGAATAGTCCTTTTTGATGTGGAAATACCCCCATACAAATCTACATTATCCAAGACAGTAATATTTGGCATTGAAATGCCCTAATTAAAAAAATCGACACTACCCAAGACAGTCGTCTTTGGTTAGAGCCGTCCCCCATACACATCTACACTACACAAGGCAGTCGTCTTTGGTTAGAGCCGTCCCCCATACAAATTGACACTATAGACAATAGTAATATTTGGTATTGAGATGCCCTAAATAGAATCTTCATTATATAAGACAGTAGTATTTGGTGTGGAGATGCAACCCAACACAAATCTATAATGTACACGATAGTAATATTTGGTTGCAGACGTTCCCCATACAAATCCAAACTATACACGACAGTCGTATTAAGTGTGGAGATGTCTCCCATACAAATCTATATTACACGACAGTCATATTTGGTTGGTAAATGCCCCCCCCCCCCTCCCCTCCATTCAAAGGAGCAACCTTATAAAACCATCATATTTAAGATTGAGACGTGCCCCATACAAATCACCACTACATCCTGCAGTCATATTTGGTTTGGAAATGCCCCCCATAAAATTAAGCACCTTACAAGACAGTTCCATTTGTGGGGGAGACTTCCCCTTGTTACACGACAGTAATATTTGGCGTAGAAAAAAACGACAGTCATATTTGGTATCTGCGCTGCACATGCTAGTAACTTTGGGTATGGTATGGTATGTCTTTCTCTTTCCTCAGTAGTAATCTTATGAGTCATCATTGGTAAAGAAAAAATATTAATCGACTCTCATTCAAATAGACAATGTACAGTCTGTGAGATATTTATTATCGATACGACCCCTACCTTTGTCGCATACCCACCATTATTTTCATACACGCACAGACAAATGAGAAGTAACACATGGAGATTACACAACGTTCTATTCTGTGTAAAGAAATCAAAACATCCGACAATGTTTACTGATTATTTATTCACCAGTTAATTAGCAATCAGTAAGTATTGTCCTGCTCCGATCCTATTACATTCTATGAAACACATAAGACAAATTAGTAAGACTTAAGAACATGTGTACTAAGATAATGCTATAAAAAGTGTAACAACTCATCAACTTCATTTCAAACGAATCAACAGACCCATATTTAATTGTATATCAATACCCGAAAACAGAGCACCTGTCGTCAGTCATTAATGTTCAGACACGCACTAATAATGGTGAGAGATTGGATGGACATCAGGGTGACACAAGTGACGACACAGACAGGAAGTGCCCCACCACGAGACAGCGCTAAACCTACATGTAGGTGACACGTTGTGGTTCAGACGACACTTCCGGTCAATCCCTATGTCATACAGACCAAAGTGTGTACACGGGTGTCGTACGTATTTGTTTAGGGTGTGGGGAGGGTAGATGCTTTCTGAAACCACTGTCATGTCTAATCTGTCGGTGTGAATGTCTGCCTCGTCTCTGCTGTACATATCGCTGGATGACAGACTAAGCCCACACGTGTTACAACAGCATGCAGGCAACATGTCGGATTTACATGCAGGACTGGATCGAAGTCTTATGTCACCATAGCAAGGTGTTTCCACCACTGGCAACGAAATACTGAAACTTTCTTCTCTCAGATATAACTGGGTTTTTTAATTCTGTGGAATTTCATCCACAATCGAGCTAGTTGATGAAGACGCTGTCTGTCTGATACCTAGGCAGGCCTGTATTGATACACGTGGGTAGTGACTCCATGTAACGGGAGAAATAATCAGCATTCCTAGCGTTACAAAGCCAACACAAGTCGTAAAGACGATCGTAAAGACGAACGTATCACCCCCTCCACACACCCGACAGCCCATACACAGCCATCTTTGAACATATAAAACATTGACTGAAATAAAAATCGGTATAAGAAAACGGTCTCCATCTGAAAGGAAGCTACATGCAATATAGTGGTTATGGCGGTGTGTGTTGTATGATATATTGACACCATAAACTGGTAGGAGAGGGGGGCGACCTCGACCCACAGATACAAGGGTGTATACTATACCTCTAGTCATTGTCTGCTCCGAGACGCTCACCGTCCACAGAATCGCGCTCAGCCATAGGTACCCTGCACCAGATTTCCACATCATAGTGCATAGTCCATGGGGAGGATTTGTCCCTCGACATTAAATCGCGCACCACTGTTCAATTAGAGTTTAAGTATACAGTTGCTACTGTTTTTCTTCCGTAACATTGGAGTGTGTCGCCATCATCGCTCGGCGCATGCGTACATCCAATACACAAACACTGCTAAGTTCTCTCGCGAGGAGAACATGTGTTGGGGGGTCAGGGCCGGTCCCGACGTACCCACGTGGTGAGAAGAGGAGGAGGAACGCTGGTGTGTTTACATCCAGGGGGAGTGCTCTCACAGATCCGTCCTCTGCCCGACCGTTACATGGTGGCCACTCTACAACACCGACATGTTTGGCGCGAGATAGTGTGTGTACATATTGATTTAAAGGATGATTTGTTCACCAAAATACTTTCAGCAGGCTACACTGGCACTAGGCTGATCTTGAGGCCGAAGTAACTATCACACCTGGGTCGGTAAGGTATCGATCTTCAGAATTAAAATAATAATACAACTCTAAAAACACCAGTGGTGTACGACTCTCACGTGTCTGGTTAAATCCAACCAGGTTTCCCTTAATAAAACTTGCCCGGATCAATAAGTGGTATTGACGGCTATCGACACATGGTACATGTACGGCCCGTACAGTCCTGGAACAACGCGCCACTACACAAATGTCATCCCATTTGATCACACTGATTTGTAGCCCCGGGACCGAGACGCCCCGGGATCGATCCCCGGTGAGTTGTGCGTACACTGTTGAACACGAGAGTAACGAGGAGCGAGGGAGCGGCGGTGCACACTGCTACTACACAAATACCGGTGTGGGTGGAAAGAACGTTAAAGATATCTGTGTAAAAATGCTATTTGTTAATTGCTTTGAACACAGAGGGTATGTGCACACTGTCTGATTATACTATCGGATACCCTCTAGAGTCGCCATTCAGGCCCATGAAATGAATCCAACTCCAAGCTCTCTTCCTCAGTTTTTAATAGACGCTTTTTATATATTTATTTTTCTGCATTTGTCCTACCGGAAGTTTCACACGACAGTCAAGAAAAAATCCAACCACACAACATTGGCTGGAATATGACACACATGGGCATGGCCAAGAAACAACTATAACACCAAGTTGCGATTGCCCTAAAAACAAATGGATAGGTTAAGGGTTTGTTTTAGGGCAATCGTAGATTCTACACTGTAACTAATAGGTATATAGGAGAGACTTTTAAACTGTTCTAGATGACGAAAATAAGAAATTTAAATTAAAATCCCCATTTCGAGCGCCGTGAGTTGCCATATTGGAATTCTAAGCAAGAATAAATAGTTAAGTCTTCGAAAATCGACATGAACAATCAATGTATATGTAGACTATCTTTCAAATTAAAAAAGCAATCTTCCCTGAATCTTCAACATACCCCGGTACCAGAACACTACACAATGTGCATGTCTCAGATACAACGTAATCAGTACTGGTCTAAAACACCATTGCGCATGTCCCAGACGGAACATAAGTAAGAGAAGTCTAGAGCGACATTGCGCATTTCCCAGACACCAGTTTGGTTGGACCAAAACATCACTTCACATTGTCTAGAAAACAATTTAGTAAGATAAAAAATGCTGGTGCAAGCCCCAGCCATTAAGTTGACAGGACCGGCAAATGCGTGCCATTCCGAATTCCTTGATAAGACCAGAACGCCACGCATGCATTTGTGACCATTTCTATGAGACCGGAACACTATGCGTCGTACTATTACAACTTTGATAGAACCGAACACCTTGCATCATTTTGTGCCACGATAGGAACACTATGCTATTGCGTATTAAATCTAAAAAATCCTACCGTGGGCATATATCTTTTTTAAAAGCAAAATATGCCTATTGTAGAACAAATAAATCACGAAACAAATAAAACTTTGGTGATGTTCGTACCGATATAGTTTTACATGTTCAAATCACTAATTAAACTCCTGTAGGACCAGACACACACCGAGGCTACTTGTGTTAGCGGGTTCATTAATAGCTTAGATATTTAATGGTCATTAGTCCACTACACCACTGGTACACCGTCGTAAATCAGCAGGGGAAATCTCGTCACATTCCAAACAAATTAAGAGTATATTCCCGAAATAAAATTTTCAGGATGGGCACATTCTTATAAATCCAGTTAATTAATTGGTACGTCAATTTCTCTACTAAACACGTGCAAATGTAAGCGAAATATGATTTTGAAATAGATTTGCAGATTTATATAAATGTAGCTTGGATTGCGTTTAAAAACAGTTACCGTAAATATATGTTATTTGGTAAAAGTCTGAACGAAAACAAAATAGCCAAACTGCGAGACAGACGAACAAACGTTACGACTCGAATTGAAATGTTACATATGTATATTATCGAAATGGTAAATTATGAAAAATATATTTTATTTCACAAGAATTCTGAAAAAGAAAATATTTTCAACTTATATTAATTCCTCTTGTTCACCCTGATGGAAGCACGTATGGAGTCTTAATGTTATAGGAAACCGGACTACCCGGAGGAAACCCAGGTGGCCGGGCAATCTTGGTGAAAGGCGAGTGCAGCACACGACCACCCCATTCAATAATGAAATAAAATGAAATAATATTACATTAACTCTAGGTACTAATTGTCTGGCATTTTACAAACAGTGCAAACCTTTAAATATATATCGGATAATAGGATGCTTACTGTGATTTAATCTTATGAATGTATTGTAAAAATATCATCATTTATGGAGGATAAAAGAAAGATATTACTATCGTAATTAGCAGGGACAGATGACCCTATCACTGTTTCCTGTTTACATTATTTGTTGTTTGTCATTCAACACGGACGCAGCTGTTGGCTGTGATACGGAGACGCATGTTTCAATTTTCTTAAAAACCCTAACCTTTCGACCAATCACGTTGCTCTTTGCATCCAAGCTTCCATGAGATTACAGCTCGGTACGGAGGCTGGAGCTCTGATAAAGATACGCATGTCTGTCATCAAATCGTCGAGTGTGTCCCTCCGCAAGCTCAAGTCGGAGTAAGATATCACACTGTGTGTGCTCAGGCCACTGGAGCCAAAAAACACCCCTGAACAGTTTATCAAATGTAACCCAGATAAACCGAATTCATAAAATCATTAATGAACATTCTTTTATACTTCACAAGATTGAAAGGCCAAATTTCTACGGTCTTTCAACAAATGATAAAATCAAATCATTGAAATGCTTTTTCTTACACATGTGACACACTGAAATATCACATAAATAATCATATTTAATTCACGCACGTTTTCGGGCCTATTCAAACCCCTACAAATAAACAAAACAGTCATTCCAGTTATCCAGTTTGACCACTTTGGGGTTAAGGAATTCTATGCCAAGTGATGGTTTTGAAAACGAGGCACTTTTACAATGCCTCCACTAATATACTAATGTTAAAGTCGTATTATATAGATGAAACGGAATATTGTAATTCCGTTGCAAGGTTTCTGACATTGCCGTAAATACCAAATTGCACATTTATATGTCACATACACGTGTGAAACTGTGTAATCATATTCCACAACTTTTGGTTTGTTCAGAAATGCAATTTTATGATACTTGTTACTTAGGTTGACCAAAAAGTTTACAAATATGCAACTTGGGACAAACATTTATATTGTTTCGTCCTATTGTTCACATAAAGAAGAAGTCCTGTCCTTCTATCTTGTAAAATTACATTGCCATTTTGTGTTGATTTTTTTTTTCGATAAGTCAGTCATTTTCATGGTGATCGAAATAATGTTCTTGTGTATTTGTTGATATGTCCGCCGAAATTTTAAAGGACATGCCAAGCCAACAGACTATTTAGATTATTTAACAATGGTTTCGTGAAAATTACGATTATAAGATATTATTTTGGATGGATTCTAATAAGTTGTACAATTAATGGAATACTAAAATAAGAATAAATTTATCAAAAAAAATATGACTTTTTGAAAACACGAATCGCTCTCTAGAGTTTTCTTGTACCATTCTTCCTGTTTTCAACTTTTGGCAAATAAACAGCGGGGCACTAGCGCTTGCTCTAAGCTTCATGGTGTAATGAACAAGCGGAATATTTTATATCAATTGTAATGTAAATAAAGGCAAACAGTTTTGTTATATATGTGTCTTATACTTATTTGGCCATGTGATACAGGAAATATTTGAAAAGAGAGATGAAGAGAATTAACTTCAATATGGAGTTATGCGAGGCAGTGGCCAACTGATCTATCATAGGTTTTAATGTCCTGGTAAGATTGAACAAACTGCAAATGTCGGAAATCTACGGGAGCTTGTCTATGTTAGTTTCCCGTTGAAATTCGTTAACAGAAGAAGAGCTCTGCTTTTACATGTAGATACCGTTCTGTTAACTGTACTTATATGGGCACAACACTCGTACATGCACGGGGAACCGATTTTTTTCGTGTATCACAATTTCGCTTAAGTCTAAAATACAAATGTAGAAATGTCATTTCTGATCATGTTCGAAAGTTGACATTTTGTCCGCTACATGAAGGAAGTATTATATCTCAAATTTAGAACTGAAAGTTTTATCACCATCGCTTGGAGTAATCCTAACACGTCTTTGGAACATTGCATCGATATGGCTCGAAACTTATACAGGAAACCTGTGTGAATGTTTAAATCAATCGCTCCGATCATGCAAATTTCACGACAACGGTTCCTTGGTTTTGTTTATGATTCACCTACGGTAAGCATAAATTTCGGTATAATAAACAGTTATTGACCCAAACTATTGTTGTGATAGTAGAATTGTCTACCTTATACAAGTGATACATGCATCATCCTCGAGTGATAATAATTGTTTCTGATCACACAAATTGTCACGTCACAAAAATTCGAGGTCAGAATCTTATGATATCTATTGACGTGTATTTTATCATTAAGATGTAGGTTTTTACATGTTCGTGAAAGTGTTATCGTACGGAATTTTGGCCATGATACGTCGTGTAATAAATCAACAAAGATCATGGTAACGGAAGTAGGAACTACTTTTTTCAGCCGTCACACCGGAAGTAAATACCCTTATATTCACGGTAAAGTGAATTGAAGCAAGGTCAGGGACACTACATACATTGAACATCGCCGCGACCTCAAACAGAGCCGAGGAGGACCTAGAAGCCAGCGGTAGACCATGATTCTCAATCATTGTCTCCGATTGTGTCGATACCTTATCTTAACAAACACAGAATTTGATTTCACCAGTTTGTTTTTCTCAGGAACTCATTCATAAAGTGCCTGTTCCTCTCTGCCTGGCACGGATCAGCTCTCGCCTCGACATAACACTTAGATATCACAGACAAGTGTGTGGTTCTATCAGGCGGGTATGGAGGCACGTCAAATACAATTGGCTTTAATTATCATTTCAAAACCAAAATCAAATGTAGATGTAAGTGCCGGTATTTGATTTACTATCTCAGCTAGCGAAGGTACTTCAGACTACGACGATATATAACGTATATTTAACATGTTTTGTTGTTTTATGATGATAGGGGGAGAATTAATGTTGATATGTATGAAGATGCAAGACGGGAGTCGGGCGGTGCTCTGGAAATCTGTTCCCTACGTCATGTGGCGTACTTTGTTGGGCCTATTTAGCACGTGTACACGTAACTGGTATCTACCCACTGTTACAGTACGTAATTATATCGCCCGGACAAAAGCACGTCCACGTGAGGTATAAAGGTGCCGCCAAATTTTAAGAATGCTCGGTTGGTATCATGAACATCCATGGATGTAGGTAATGTGTAACTTATCTCCATACAGAGGTCACGTGATGTCTAGAAAAATGTTAAGCTAACCCTCATCATACATGTAAAACTACCTTGTTGATCGGTAAGCTTAAACTTATGCAGAAGATTGAACCGTTCGACCTCCACCTCCGATCGGGTCTTAATTGCAGAAGGTGGACGTCCGGCCGGGTTTAAATACAAGTTATTATAATTAGAGCAAAAATCAGTATCTCTCATGATCACCTGTCACCTATAAGCTAAAGCCGAAATATAACTTTTTTTTTTATTGAAAATGAATTTTGGATTCTCAAAACTTTCACATAATTACCCGACATTTCATCGTCAAAATGAAGTTATAATTACACGTTTCTGTTGTTTACAAGGACGAATCCGTCAGATTGGTATTTAACAGAAAACGAAACAGCATTGCTTTAAAAAAGACTAAAGTGGAAAAAACCAACGTGCCCAGTTCATACTCAGACCTTTCCATCTCCTCAACGGTCAAAATATCTTATTTGAACCTGTAATTGTATGCATGTACCTTTGATTGAAAATTTAAGTAAGAATGTCGATACTGCGGAGAATCGCCTAACTCGCACGCGGGTTCTATTTGAGTTTGACCGACTCGTATCACTCCGCTGTAACTCCGCCTGTCCACTAACCAACCCTCTGTGTCACTGATTTACAATTAAGCATTTTTGTCGACTTATCCACAGTTAACATGGTATGTCAAATTATCCACAACTTATCCTATGCGTCAACTTATACACAGCAAATTCTATTAGTCAACTATTCCAGTGTTAATTAAATACATTATCAACCTTTCCATAGCTAAGCCTTCCTGTGAATGTACATTATCTACAGCTAATATGCCAACTTAACAAACGCCAATCTTATATGTAAACTTATCAACTGACATGTCCACAGCTGATTCCCCGGGGTGCCAGGTTGGCATTTGAAAGATTTCTGATGCCAAAAATATTGTTTTAACGTTGACCACCCTTTATCCGGACAAACGATAGCCACTCAGTGACTTGTCTGTGATAATCACCCCCAGGCCAACATGGCGACCACCTACTTAAACTCGTCTGACGGAAAGCTTTCCTTCTTCATAATTGCTATTTGGCAAGATCTTCACCATGATCGGAAACCAAGGCCATCCACTACAATGCTAAATTACAGATATACATGTCACCCACAGTCTCCAAATTCCATGTTCGTATGTATAGAACAGATAAGTGCCTGGCTCGTTTAACCTCCGTCTTCGATGAAATACACGTTCAGGCCGTGCCATCAAATTAGACAGTTTAAACATGGCATGCACGACTAAGAGTTCAGTTTACACTGTAATTAAGGGAGGGTAGTCGTGAATGTAATCCTAAGGTTTCTGACACAATATTGAATAAATACCCATTACAAAAGGTTTAGAAACCAATTAGCTGAGTTTGAAACGATGGATGTTTGCCGAGCGTGCACTTGTTAGGTTAGGTTTTGTGAATACGCAACCCATGCTCCGGTACATTGTGATATATGTAGTCGTGTAAAACACCGGAAGAGCCCCTTGTCTCAAGGGGAACCACTCTACATACACAGGAGTTATTGTGTAAAACACACGTGTTTATCTGGGAGGTCCGTCAAACAGCACATAAAGTACTAGCCTCTTCAATATTCATTTCTACAGTCAGATATATACATTTTTAAAAAATAATTCAGTCGTAATAAAAATATACGGTAATTCTTTTTTCCTTGTGGAATGTCATACATGTATTGGCGTATTGTCTCATCCACAGCAGGGCGTGATCAACACAGATTAGTATCGCTTCTGATGAAGAAGGAAACTCCGTGTACGTGGGTGTTAAAGAACTGTTTCTATCATGAAACGTTTTTATTATGTTTTTCCTTATACATTATAGTAACAACCCATCCACATATCCGTGTACTAGGACCGAATTATAGAATGTTTAATGAGGTTAGGTGGATTCCCTACAGACTACATGTACATACATGTACAAATTTACATGTATTATTTACGAAGACCGTGTCACGTGATAATTTTGAAAACGAGGCACTTCTGCTCAAACTGGATACAGAACGTTTTAATATGTACGTCTAGCTTCCTCTTGATTTATGTATAAAGTATTACCGACATATGCCCGAAAATTAAAGATACGTTTTTGTAGTTGACTGCATAAACATATTAACAAAAAATAATGTATGAATACACTTACAACAAGAAATACTTAAATAAAATTATACTAAAGTAATAAACTAAGAAAAATCAAGATTTATTATGAATCGCGGTAATTAAAAACTATTTGATCTTTAAACATATTACCATATTAATGAGCTTCAAGGCATGAGCTCGTGACTTTGAAGTGTTCCAGAGTCCACTAGCGTCCCTTAATGTTACGTATATACATGTATATATATATGATGTGTACAGTGTACGTACAGGGTACGTTAATGGGGGGAAGGATAGGTAATGTGGGAGTTAACAAATCATTACACATATAAACTTCTCCTTATGAACAATAGCGGCAATTCATATATCAATTTAGTATAGGGCCGCAAAATGGCACCAACGCGTTACTCTCTAAACAGTTGAGGAGGAAAGGTTGATTCGAGCGTTAAGCAATCATTTAATCATACGGTGAGGCTATATTTCTAAAGAAAAGAAAACCAACTCCTGGCGTAATTAATTGTGAAAGCATGTTACACAAACGCTCTGCCAACTTTCTACATCCGTCTCTGCCCCTCTCATTCGTGGAGGTAGCTTTGTATTACCTTTTCGTGACCTTAATTCGGTATATATTAGGTGAACTTGTTTTATTGCGAGCACCAGATGTGCGCTGGGCACGTGTGTTGCGTATCTTATCTTCGCGCATCACGTCCAGAACTATTGCCAGGTAACTCAATAATGGTCCTGGCTTAAAATTACTCTTTTTATTTTTGATTACATATTTTCTTTCTTAAACACACTTTTAGCTGCTGACTGTTCCCATGCATCCAACATATTGCAAAACAAAGCATGTCTACCGCACGGGGTAAGGCGTTTTTACAGATCCGCAATGCCAATGACAGGAGATGGTAAATATGTTTTAAAATCTATAAACATTTTGTAAAAGAAAAACAACATATAGGAACAAATAGATTTATAATGACATAGACAAGCAAAGCACGCGCTGACACGTGTCGATCACAAACACGTGTGTCGACTAGCGGGATGTGGCAACAGCGAACCGAGTACATCCGCAGTGTGTTTGTGATGCGGTCAATTAATGACTAAAGCTACTTCCTCGTGGCAGGTAATGAGTGTCCCGATTAACAATTAAATACCAGAAATGATCGAGAGAGGTTTTTAGCAGTGTGGCATCGTATTTAAATAAATAAATCTGAAAATATTTTGGGTTTTAAAACCGAATAATCAGTCTATATAAAAGTCGACATTGCGTTAGCTATGATATAATTGTAATTTATTATTTATTCCCTTAAAATTGTAGCAATAATTTCTAACTAAAAAAATACGTACCGAATGAACTGTATAAAATTGAAAAGTATTAGTAAAATTCCGTATAATGACCATGGATAAAGAATTGATTTTACATTACATTATACTCCCGAACACTGGAACTATTACAAATGAAAACATTATAAGAATTAAGATACAAAAAATTGTACTGCACAAACATCCCTATGTTTTTTTCTTAGGAATACTAAAGTGAATAAAAGAGACCGATCACTCGTCACAGTAAATTAAAATGGCCATCCATCACACCCGCCTTTATCAGCCATTCTCAAGGATACTGTACACTGAACACCGTTAGTCGCCTCTGAAACGGTTCAGTATAGGGCATTACCGGTTTAATAAAGAGATGTCCTAGATACAGTGATTTCTTGTTTTAGAAATGTTCTGATTTTTAATCTTAAACATAATACTACACATCTGCCGCAAATTCAAAAGGATATCGACAGAGTTTTTCATTTGATGAGACATTTATGAATCGATTGATGAATTGTTTTAATTTAGCGAGCTCATACAAAATGAAAATGATAAAGGGCGTCATAATTTCTAGGAAACATCTTTACAATTATGTACCAATCAAACAGTAGATTCCAAAATACGTCACGACGGCACGCCATTGATCACACACATTGACCAATCAGAACGTGTCAACATGTAACCAGACGATTTCATCCACAGCGACACATGTCACCAATAAAATGCGCGTCACAGTATACGTAGTAACACTTCATATATTCTGTGACGCCCATTTGTATGTGACATGTCGACCCTGTTATTTAGTACAATTGTATCTTTGTTTGCGTCATTGCTAGCAGCATAATTTTCTCTGGTGAGGTTTGATAATTTTAAGAGAGCGGAATAACTGGTCACCGGAATTTATCCGTACAAAAATATCACCAATGGCCAGTCAAACAACATGGCGTCGGAAGGATTGAAAATATACAAGAATATACAAGAATTCATTACAGAATTCCTGCAATATCCTATTACCAGACGGAGAAAAAAACACACATTGACCCGTCAAACAATGTTATAACGAACTTCAATATTGACATCACAATGGCCAACTTATTTCCAGTTATTTTCACGGTTAAAACAGTATGAACAGCTTTGTTTTTACAATGAAGTAATCGATTTCTCTGCTACTGTATAATTAGTGGCTTAATCGCATTATTCATCACATATATTTTTTCTATATATATTATCAGATGTTGAGTACCAGTTACAACGAGGTCATGGTCTTCGCGCCAAAGGCAAATATAGTAATCATGTGGAGCTACATTTAATTCCACTGTGTTTCTTACATATTGACCTTCTGTTCCCGAAAAATGGGTCAGTTGAGATCATTTCGTGATGCACGTGATAGCAGTCATTGTTAAATCGCTCTAGTTCAATACTTACCAGTGCTGATTCATTACACGAATTCTAATGGGAACACAACCGAGACCGTTTATTTTGAAAGTGTCGAAGTTGACGGGAATCCTTCCGGTGGTCGTTTTATATCTTATAAAACACATAACAAAGACACTCATACAACAGTTAAATCAAACCAAGACCAGTCAATCCAGATTACTCAGCAATTATTTGACAATGTACATCATTATAGGTAAGCTATGTAATACGATATCGGACTACGGTAAATACATTTCTCTTTACATACACAAACATTCAGCTGGCTCGACCTTAGTGTGACCGACCCACCTATTTGACACACTGCCTTTGTGTCACTTCTTTGAGGAGCAATATACAGTTACATAAACCCCCGACTCTAAACCACCGTATCCTCTAGAACGGATCGGGGCATTTCCTAGCTGTTGAGGGCATTTGTTTTCCCAATCATAATTCTTACTGAGCTCACAATCGTTTTACCTTCTGCACGCGCTTTACGTGTATATACGTGCATTGCAGTTTCTGGTTTTTCCGTAGTCTGTTTTTAATGAGAAAATGTGTATTAGTCTTGTATGTTCGTTATATGTTATTTGAGCAGTTCTGACACTAGCTGTACACACGTGTGGCACGCTTTTACACGTGTGCTGTTCGCATGCTTTTCGTGAATACAATGTGCAACGGCTTACATGACATACTACCCCACTTGTCTAGTGGACATGCCGGCCACGGTACACGTACGTAAAACCATCAACGTCCAAAAAAATGATCAACTACTGCACGTGTGTTGTTGTCATGCCAACGGTGCATAAAGCAGTTTCCGTCCAATTACTGAACAATGAAACAGTGCATATTGTCAACCAGCATAAACAAATGTTGTCTCCAGAGGCTGAGCCAGGAATGACAATGGTTTTTCGACGATTATGATGCCAAAATCTCAAACAAATTAAACATACATTGCCACATAAAATAATCATATTGTACAAAGACAACCAATTCGTGGGATATACTGTACACGAGATATTCCATGGGAGAAGGCTACCAGTTTTGCCCCCGCGGTCCGGGACACATCAAAGTCCTTGAAAATGGTAAAGATACCTCTTTGCTAAACGTGTAGCATTTAGGACAGGCACAACGACTGATTTACCCTTTGACTGTGATTAGTGCCTTCAGCATGTATTTCAGCGGGGTAGCACTCTGAATTCGGTATCAGACCAGCACTTTCGCCAGGAGTCAATTATACAAACATAACGCCTCAAGCACGCGCGTATACATTTCACACATGGAGGCACGTCCTTTAATGACCTTTGCTGTCAATATGACGCGAAATCCTACGAACCCAAACCAAACGTTAACGGCCATTGCCATGTGGAAGCCAAATGGGAGCACATTAACTTTATGACGCATTATCTCTCAATGATAGGATTAAACAAATATTGATAATTGCATCTTTATCTCAAAAATCTGTTACCACCTAGACAGGCCGTCGCCAATTCTGAGATTACTTTAAATACGAGGGTGATTTATATCAGATTTGTTCATCGTCTGTTGTGTCTGTGTTTTATTTTGTTGGCTAGACAATTGATATGGTATACTTTTAATAACTTCCAGTTATTTCTCAATTATCGCAGTCTCGTTAACTATGGTTACTTAGTTGTATAACTACACCAGAAAACGACGTTCAGGCTATACACGCAATCAGAGATACAGCACGTGGAGGATGAAGGCATTTGTCGGAAGAGACGGGGCAACGACGCAACGTGTGACACTTAACACAAGAAACAGGTGCCCTGTTTAGCAAACAAGTGCGCCAATAATTACGGGTATACCGTATTTATCTTGATATGTTTATCTTACATAGCATCGCCGATTATGTTTCAATTAGCATTCCAGCACCACAGGCTAAATGTCAGATCTCAACACCGTTGTAACACTTCAAAGTTTGTGTTCAAAACAATTCCATAAATACACGTTTTGGTAAATCAATTTCTGAGAGTAACGATAATGTTATTAGAAATCGGACTTGTGGCTTATGGCAAGTTTATAAATTGTCTTTATCAAAACCCAAGAAGGAATGTCAGTGTCCCTAAGCGGATGTTGAAATCAATTGCAACACGCCAGATACTTCTGCACGTTCTGTTGTTCTTAATATAATTTATTGTTCAGTAAATTAGAATTCTTCGTGGCTTATACCTTATGCTGAATTAAATGTTGATAGAGAGAATAAACAGGAGTTGCAATATGACAAATGATGACGACAGTTAGTAGATATATAAGTGGCGCTCGATTAACATCTTGTTGGCTATCGTATCTAGTAATTGGATTCTACATAATCAGTACCTTGTATGTGGAGCTATCAAAAGCCCGACCGGACGTGGACCTGGATATCATATTCTATCTCAGAACTTGATCGGTACTACTGAAATTTACGGGCTAAGTGTATGCTCCCTTTGATTTCCACTTTTTTTCTAGTAGACCAGCTGTCGAGAGTTACCCATATCCGGTGAACTGTTCGGGACACCAGGTAACCAAATCTCACTAATCGTATTATGGTTCACGAAATTTGAGAGAATGGCGAAATGTTCTATGATAAGTGTACTCCGTGAGCCAGGTTGTTTATGTAAACATAGCGGACTGGGAGATTGCCGCTTAATCCCTCTCTACACGTTTAAAGTTACGTAACACTGTTCTGATGATTATATCGGAAGGATATCAGCTACGGTCAGACGAGTAAAGCAGCTGTCCTAACCGTTTGTATTACTACGCCTGCGTGCGTTTTGTGATCTATATTTCCGGAACAACTCGACCGGAAGTAAAGCTTTGCTGATGACCAGACCAGAATAATATTTGTTGCCTGGCAGGGATCACAAGATACAGTTAACTGTATGTGTTATGTTTTCTTGACCTTAATATCAATATATATGATATTATGCATTCATAAAACGGGAAATCCCCTTCGGCATTAACGAATTTTTAAACATCAAAGTTGAACCAAGCTTAGAGTCTTAAACAAGATTTTACAACTTATTTTATAATCAGATATTAATCGGCCATAATGCTGTGTAAAGTTATCATTTGACCTATATCACATGCTTAACCAATTACCATCAGCACGGTACCGTGTAGGCACTTACTTCCGGTTGACCTATAATCAGCAGTGTTTGGTTAACCTCATACCTTTACCCAGTTTCTAAGGAAGGGCATATTGAAACAGTTGTTAAGGAAATCATCACTTTAACTTTCCTCCACATACATACTGTGTTATTTATTCATTTGATAGAAAATTAACTTCTGCTTGTTTGTTAGTTATCTCCCCTTCTTGTTAAAAACCGACAACACAATATATAATAATACAACGTATTTCGAGGTAGTGCGCCGCTCGGGAGTGAACATAAATCAAAGTGTCTACGATTGTCTACACCGCCTGTACCGACGATTGAAGCTGGCTCCCTGGTGCATTTCTCTGACATACCTACCCTTATGTCATGTTTCTTTATAAACTACAATAGTTATACAACAATTTCCCGCCACAACAGTGCGTCTGACCTTAGGTTTGACCTTGAGTACGACCTTGCCCATGGGATCCCACATGTCCCCAATAATGTCGTTTATTTCATTACCGGAATGGTCGAGGAGCTACTGGCGGGAATACGTACCATCAGTCGACGGTCTGGCGAAGACACAGATTAAATGTCGAAATATTTACAGGCAAATAATTCAAACGGTCAATATTTGCTGTCTCTGTAAAATTGGAACGGCCCAAATGAAACTTTTATTTAGAAAGAGTAAAGTTTTACGAGTGTATCTAGGAACGTTTCTGATGTTTTGTTTTTATTGAAAATAAATCTGAACGAATTAACATATCCAGAATTATGATGTATTAAAAATACGCAGCATATATTTTCAGACTCGATGTTATAATACAACCCTGGTGGGCGTCAGCGATTTACCGGGAGTAGAAATTGGAAATTGCTTAAGGTAATTGTACAGAGTAATTCTCTTTGTTAAGTTGATCATGCATTGATTGTCTTCTAAGTAGAACACTTTCTTTTCATCAATTTTCAACTTATATAAATTCGCGTTTAAAACTTGTGTTGGTATTTCTGGCTTTTAATACACGTTTCCTGACGTACATGTACGTGTATCTGTCTACCTCCACCTCCTACTGGTGGAATATAGGAACATTTTAAAGATGAAATAGACTCTTATACATGTAGTGAGGACATCATAACGTTTGTTTTTGCTTGGTTTAGTTTTTTAGAGTTTACATGTGTAACTTCCTATCAACAGCTAAGGTCATTTAAGGACGTGCCTCCATGTGTGTCGTGTGTGCCTACATGGGTGTATATGTGCCGAAGACAGGGCTGTTGGTGTATTTGCCTTTTCTGATAGGCAGATCTGATGCCAACTTAATAGTGCTATCTCACTGAAATACAATGCCGAAGGCACAAAGCACAGCATTCCGCCCGGTCACATTGTACTGACAACGGGTGAACCAGTTGTTGTCAGTTTCCAAAATCCCTAACGTTAAGTATTGAATAATAACTTGTTTTTAGGACTTTGGTATGTCAGAGCCTGAGGACAGAGCCCATCGCTTCCCTTTAACTGACGAAGGTTCAACACTTAGGCCTACAATGAGGTATTGCCGCTAGGAAACTAAAAAAGGTACTTCGGAAGTAGAAAGAAATATTTAGATCCAAAATGTTTGAATGTTTTGTGTTCATAGGTAAAGGGCAAGAAAGCAAATCCCCAATTCTGCTAGGAGTTTCCACATTAGAAGCCTCTTGCTACTGGGTAACAGAAGGTATCATACATTCTTTTCTTAATCCCCGACCTGCAGGGAAGGTAACGGAGAACGTTCGCCATTGTTGTTATTGGGGTCTTTTCAGTACGAGGGGCGATAGATTGCTATCAGATCTAATGGTTGTTAAATTACATAGAGGTAGATAGGTATTTTTGTAAATCCTTCTGCATTACTTCTTATCTCTTAATCACACAAATCTATGTTGTGATAACGCGCGAATAATAATTCAGCGTTTAACAGACGCTTAAGAAAATAATAGGTAATCTGCACGAAACACAATAAAGACATGCTATAGATTGTTTTTCTCGTTTTTGAAAACCTTGTAAAGATATCACTGCACATTGAAGAGGCACTAGAACCAGTCGCGAGGGGGCGCGTCGGACGGAGCCTGTTTATACACACGATTAGAGCATATGTTTAACTTCATGTTTTTGTTTTAATTGGATCGCTTATAGGCTTTATAGATAAAACCAATACCCCCAATCCCACTCACTAGATATCAACGTTTCATCAGTTCGTCTGCTTAATTTCTGTACCACTATCGCCTCATTCCATCCTTCTGAAGAGATTTTTTTTGATGGAGCTCAGATTGACATCTCGATCTGGTTTGACAGCCATGATGGCAGATTGGGCAGGAAACAAATTGGTGGGACTATCCCGGATTGGTCAGACAATAAAAACCGACTTTTCGTTCTCTCAGTTATCACCGCCTAAACACGATCAAACCTGGTTTGTGTGTGTAGTTTATACGAATACAAATCACAGATTATATACAAGAACCGTCTTCAATTCATCTCCATTAAGGAAAAGTGAAATTTTATTTGACAATGTTGAGAAATACATCCCCACAAATGACTCTTTTGATCGATAGCAGGCCGGCGGCTTTCTATCACCGCAGGTTTTGTTGTTCCCGTTTTTGTGTGTCTATTTTTTCTTATTTTCTTTTATAAGCCACGTGTGCATTCCAATTTTGTCGCTGGTGGCATATAGAATTAAATCAATCATGACAAGTTATGTTGAATATAATACCATTGAGTTCAATCTCATGTATTTTTCGGCGAGCCTGTGCCTCGACCTGAGCAAAAATTCCCCCTTTCAACTCCTGAGTTAATCACCTTCCCGCGAACAAATAACAAACATACTCTCACAAATGAAGAAACCCACGCCTGATGTTGCAAAGATTAAGGGGAAATATTCTAATTACGTTTTTTCGTATGTGTTATGCATATTTTTTACGCTAATCATCTTTTATTGTGCTTCACTATTTTCCGGAATCATTAGGTGACCATTTTGTATGTTAGAATGTAATGTCAGGAATGTTTCACGGCTCATTTACGCCGGGATGTATATTCAGAGTCGGTTTTTTTACACAGAATAAAATACACTAATGATGAATAAGTTCAGGTCAATTGGTTTCAATGCCAAAGATTAATGTACTACGTTACAGCTGGCCACACATGGGCACATATGTTACACCTGTGTGACCCCGTGTCATTTCCATGTGTACGTGCGATTAAGCAACTCGCGAGACGGGGGTAACGAAAAAATGTACTCACAATATGGCACAAGAACGATAACTCCTACAACTTATATCAAACAAAATCTCAGGTCCGCATCCAAGCACAATTGTCCATCCCCCTTCGGACACATACATAATGTTATCTAGCCCCGTGTCATACATGTCTACTGTGATCATCAATAAATCTAGTAAATATGATGAAACTTAGTTACTTCTAACCATAAATGCATACGTGTCATATTGATATGCCATGGTTATCATTCATCAGTATAGCTATAACTGGTATTCTACGACTCAATCCGTAAGTCATCGATTAACGAAAAATAAATGAGTATCTAGATTTTAGAGTTTGTGTCACGTGATCTTGTCATCTTCATTGTTGTATTTGCTTAGCGACATTTAAAAAATCAAAGTTAATTTCATTGTGTTACATACTATTCGTTAATATTGTGATTTTAATGAAAACTGTAAAAATAATGTCGAAATTCGAAATTGTTGTAAATTTCGAGAATACTATTAAGTATTATTGGACATCAGGGTAATAATATCTCACTTTTTTTTGTGTTAACTGAACTTCTTAAACAGTTACAAAATTCCAACGTGTTTTCACCATAGCACAAGGACTTAAAATTTAGGAGAAAATGCTTGCTCACTTCCGGTTTCAAAATAAGAAAAAACAATTGGATCTAAAAATTTCACAGTTAATGTTTTTATCCTGTAATTTTGTTGGCATTGTAATCACGGAAGGACAATTCTTACAAAATCTTATCTTTTGTTAATAATCAGTTTTTGTTTGCCTCTCAGAACGAGACATATGTGACGTCATTTGAGATGTACATACACTCAGCCGCTGCAGTGGCGACACCTAGACAGAATTTGTGTTATAATCGCATGCTACATTGTACCTGTCTCAAAAATAAAAGATAAACAAGAAATTTATAGCAAACCTGTCGACAGAGTTTTAAAATCATGAAAAACTTCACCTCCGTCCGAAAAGAGCGTTTTTTTCCCAAATTGTCACACCCTTCGGAATAACGTTTTTTTAAAAATACCTGCTCCTTTCAAAACGAGGGTGTTTCAAACTGCTTTCCCTTGTATGTGTGATCTGATATCGGGTATTTTTATGAAACACCCGAAGGCACGTTCAAATAAATGTCAAAAATTCATTTAAAAAAGAAAAACCATTTATGATCGATTTTCCCGGTACAGTCTTACGCGCGTTTCTCCGAATTCGTGATTTTTCGACAGACAATGCTCCTTGTTATCTCTGAAATATGTACATTCTCTGGAAGTTGAATTTGCCTGTCTAGAATTATAAGAACTGCCATATTGTGTATTCTAAACTTTTCGGTCTGTTTTGAATTCAACCTTTCTTTTACGAGAGAAAATAAATCGTGGGCAAAAATGCCCATTTTACAAAAACTCTATTACGTATATGAACATATTTGTTTGTTTAAATAAGAATTATTTTGAAACTGACAGAACTAAATATTTATCCAATATTCTTCGATATCAAAACATTTTACACATCTAAAATATGCAATTGTCTCCCCTTACCCTGTACGATAGAGACTTGATTTCATAACAGTCTCGTGTTGCATGCTCTTGGTGGGAGTTCTGGGTCTCACATGTAAATACGCTAGTTCGCAATATTATCTCTAGAAAAAAAATGCAAACATTCCTTTATCACTTCAAAACAATCTGTAGACATCAAATAATTCGTTCGAGTGCAGTGCCATTCTCATTTTATTTCGTGCACACAATTTACATCGTTTCTCTGCCTTTACCATCCGCACACATTTGAGATGTCTGACCGTTATGTCATTGATAATTTGCTCCAATCGATATATCATAATTTTTTATACTTATTTATGTAGAATTTATCACCGATTACATATTTTCCCGCTTATCCGTGCTATTTTTGTATACCCTCGATCACCACGACATATTGTGCACACCTTTATAACCCGTATTTTTGTGTATCCCCTAAGCACCCTGTTTTTTATGGCTCACCCCTTCGTTCTCCACACCGGAGCCCGAGGTGTTCGACAGCTGTTCAGTCACCTATCGTAACCCCACCTTTTATCTTACTCGTGTTCGCGCGTAAATCTAAACCCCATCATTGTATATTTTAACACTGGAAGTAATCCTACTGCAATAAGTAAGAAGGGAAAACATATGTTGATGTAGCGGCAATATGTCATGTGATGTACTAGTTTATCGATAGTATACGCCTGTCTGGGATGGCTCCTATCAATGGACCCCCGACAGCTGTGCTTGCTTCCCTTTCCTGATCATACACAGTCTTCTGAGATTTCAGTAAAAGCTAAAGCAAACAGCTCAATATCTGTACGTATCGACACAAAGGAACTGACAAACAGACACAGATGTGTCGGAACTGCTGTCCCCCTGTGTGTAACAGTTCTGCACCGAAGCCCTCGGGTTAATTCACTTATTGCGTCTAAAAGTAAGAAATCAACAGGTCCCCATAATCCGGAATACGTTGAAAAGGGGAATTATTGAATAATTTATAATCAGAAAAAAATAAAGCACTTTATACAGCACAAAGAAAAGACTACATGGTTACCAAACATCATTTCATAAAATAGTATTTCAATGAGTCTACAAACAACAATTTTGATCGTTTAGCGAGTTTTGAATGCGGTATCAGGTAGGTATATGTGCATACTTAATGTTTTATAGTTACTAGACATAAACGTACCAACTGCCTCTCCATACATTCCCTAAAATCCGTTCCGCATGTGTGTCACATATCTTTTATATTAGATCAAAGATTGCCTATCCTTTCAATCAATACAGCACAGTGTTTATAAATCTGTTAGGACTTCTTAATTATAACGGTGTAGTTTTAGTGGATAGATCGATTGGTGATGGACACAGCAGTGTGAACTCTATCTGTGTCACTGTGTTAGCGTTTTGTGGGCGCACTCGGTTTACAGGAGCCGTCGGATATACTAGAACATAAATTGCATTTTTTTCTCGCTGTAGCTCAATTGGAAGTGACCACATCAATCACAGAAGACACACTTATACGGTCGTTATAAATAGGTTGTCTATACATCTATGTCGTCCAATTACATCACATTTCCATTTTCTCAGAAAATCATGAACTATTTCCTCACAGGCCGATTTTGTCGTCTGCATCGAGGTTGCTGCCAACATAATGAACCGAACGGTTTTCAGATCTGGGCGTATTACACATTTATGCGACAGTCAGCATCGATATCAGACAAGTATTAGTCTCCATCTTGATTCAAGATTTAAGAAACAGGTGCCAGTCTAGGGTATGGTGGCCAGATAAACTTACATACACTTATACACATTTACACATGTTAACATCATATAGACAACGATCAAATAAATAGCATGCTCCGAAAGATAGAACGGTTGAAAATCAGACTAAGACCGCAAGACCGTTGACAATATTAATTGTGGCACTATTTTGGATGCATTATTGATAGCTATTTTTTGTAATATTTTATATCATTTATGATAAATATTACATTGTTTTATCGCATTGATGATAACTATTTACATGATTTAAAAAACACCATAAATATAGATGTGTAGACTATACAAGTGCGTCAAGGTGGTGAACACGTTTACCTACCATTTGAAATGATTATCCACGAAAAGATACAAAGTCTTTACCGAAGTAATGATAAATGTTACTGTGATACCAAACACGTCTGGATTGTTCAACGAAACGTAAGAAATTCAGTCATAACTTTACTATGCTGAAAAATTAATGATCGAAGCTCCTTTTTCAAAATAGAAAAAAACACAGGCAACAACAATCAACAAAACTACAACATATACATTAACATTAGACAATAGTAAGAACAAAAAAGGCCCCGGATGTTGCCATGGATGCAGTTGGTTTATTTTGTTTATTATGCGCAGTACAGAAATTCCGTATTAAAACTTCTTTCTTGGAGAGAACCTCGATGTTGGCTTGGTGTCGTTCACGTGAGGAAGGTTAGGGCTCTGTCACAGGAATGTTAGGGCTCTGTCACAGGAAGGTTAGGGCCCTGTCACAGGAAGGTTAGGGCCCTGTCACAGGAAGGTTAGGGCTCTGTCACCTAACCGAGAGTATACTGTCCTTTGATTGATGTCAGCTGGCTTGAAAGAGGTGTCTGGCAGGACTGGATAACATGTTGTCTGTATAATGTAACCGGGTGGAGTGTCATGTTACATGTACCCATCCTTGATATCCATGGGTTACGCTCACTTTCGCTCTCTACACCTCTGGGATATGTTATAGCAAAATTGAAGGCTCAATGTGCGCCACCCTTGAGGATGACACGAGAAGACTAGATTGATCTTCTCATGTACATCAAAATAATCACACGGTCGCGTAACGATAAAACTTAATGGCTTTGATGTCGGGTGTCTCTCCTCTGTAATTTACAAAGGACATGTATCAGCCTAGTGATTGGTCAGATTTTTTTACCTGACACCAATCAAATAGCTAGCAGCGTACCTTCAATTTTACTAGAGCATATTCTAGGGGTGCAGAGAGCGAAGGTGAAAGTATACGTAACCCCTGAATATCGAGGATGCATGTTACCACTACACTCATAGGTGGCCTTTGAGTTGTTCCACATTCATAAAAACCGTTTTTATAAGACCTAATTTGTCAATTTAATGTAAAAAACCCCAATTTTATTATTATCATTTATTTTATCATTAGTATTTGTTGATCCGAGAAAGATAATATTCCCAGGTTTAGATTGCTAAAGGAGTATCTTGACAAAATCACGATGGCGACTGAACGATGTAAACAACGTGAGGAGTTACTCTTTGGCTAGTCTTCGTACGTCATCTGACACTTTTTTATCAATGACCACAACCCACATTTCCTTCCAATAATGGTTTAGGACATTGAAGTGCAATTACAACCGGAAGGTCTGGTCTGTTTTGGTCACAGAGCAACGGGGATTGTTCATTCCTAAGTTCCGGGGACTTTTGGTATCGCCCACTTTCTGTATCTTATGCTTACTACACCCATACGTTATATAGAGTTGGCTGTCTTACATGTACACTTACTGCATTCACACATGAATAAGTGATTGGTAAGGAATACAAATTGTAACTGTATCAGTGAAGAGTTCGCCGCTGACGATCATGTTTTTGAGGTTCTCCGATCTGCAGTAGGTAGTCATTGATAGTACTGGGAAGTTTTGGTCAACGAATGACGCTCAGATTCTCCATTATAATAACAAGAGGCGCCATGTTTGGGCAGTTTGTAATATAACAATACACTCCCATTTTCATATTTTGTTTTGTTTATGATTGAAGTCACTCTATGGAACAGTTTTATTTTGTGTGTAGTCATAACGTCCATACCCTGACAGAGGACAAATAAAGGATACTTGTATAAAGAGCCGTTGTTTTGCGGGGTTGGGTCTGTTTGTGTTTTACGTCTTATCAACAGGCCATTGAAGGACGTGCCAGCTTTTGGTTGTGGAGGAAAACCGGAGTACCCGGATTAAAACCACAGACCTACGGACAGTACCTGGTGACTAGTTCAGGTAGGCCTCGAACCTTCGACCAAATGGTTATGGGCTAGTGATATTAGTTTACCACTTTGCCATCGCGGCTCCTAGAGCCGCCGTGTATTTACTTTAAGACAAGGTAAATTTAAATATAAGATGTATTCAGGCGGATAATTCCAAATATATTCAAAAATTCAAAGATGTACTCAGGCAGGTAATTCTAAAAATATTCAAAAATTCAAAAATAGAACAAGACACTTTTATACTAAAAGATTGTTCTTAATCGTATACAAGACAACTCATGAAGACTTGTACATGCAAACCATTACAAGTTTGTATACAGACGAGTTGCTATTTCTCTCATAGAAGACAAACAGTGAAGTTCTTACACAAGACAAACCCAGTCAAAAGGTAAATAAAAGGATGTAAGTAATGAGCTTTTAGTGAATCGTAATCTTGTTTTCTCTTTAGAATTTACAAAGCATAAGATGTATCGTTGACATGAAAGTCTTAAATCTTATGATTTCCTTAGTATTTAGTTAAACGAATGTGGTAAGCACTTCATTGTTAACAACCGTTCAAAGTGACGAACGGAAACAAGAATGGGACTTATAGATCCAGGTCAATCCTACTAAAACTAGTTTTTAGGCCGTAGAATAGGCCTACACGGTTCTTGATAAAACATATTCGATCCATTAACTTTTTAGTATCCCAGTAGCTGGAACACTTTTTTAGATGAATTCAGCGCTTTGCTTTTTATAGATTAGCTGAATTGAAACAAAAATTGCACCAAAATATGATACACAATTGACGCTGTTTTTCTTTCGTTGACGTTCTCCTTTTTCAAAACATCTACATGTACTGTTGAGATGGAGAAGATCTATTTTCTATTTTTTTCAAGTATCACAAACATATTGATTTATATCATTGATCTAAATACAACAATTAAAAAGTTGCTTTGAAATGTTTAAACAGCAATAAGCCGCAAATTGTATGTTTTTTCTTTTTCATTCAACAAAAACAACAATAATTTTATTGTTGTTTTTTATGGTCTTTTAATTGCAACGTTTTCCAACCAAAACCTTTCCAAATGGGTAAGAGTAGATTTTTTTCAAAAGACATTAAACAAAAGCGACGTTTGCTTCAAATATAATCACAGTTGCGCTTAAACCAGAAAGAGGGAGGGGCGTCAGTTAATGAGTAAAACAGAACGCGTAGGAATATCTAATTGTAAAATGTAATACATCAGTTAAAAAGAAATCATTTTCCGAGATCATGAATGTGTCACGTGCAATATTTCTGCCATTCAATGACTGTATAATTGGTGCATGATTTGTCCTCAACAGGCGCGACATTGGGATTGCTTTGCTTGCTTCGAACACATCCTCTATCAAACCTTTTGAAACATTTCACAAGTTGCACACATTTAGAGTTTTAATTCTGGTATTAAAAACACATTGTAAGTGGGTACGTTACGGGTAAGCTGCGCCGATGGAAGACGATAGGTACAGTATCACAGTATGGCCACGTAAGAATACATAATTGTTAAAATCTTGGAGAGAAAAAATACGTTTTAAAAAATTGCACTCAGTAGGGAAATATAGCCTAATAAACGATGGAGCAAAACACTTTAGT
>JAUMHH010053329.1:29057-43969 GCA_032359455.1 Chlamys rubida
GAGAAAAAATACGTTTTAAAAAATTGCACTCAGTAGGGAAATATAGCCTAATAAACGATGGAGCAAAACACTTTAGTGAACAATCATAAAAAAACTCACAACAATTTAGGAAGCTTCACACTATTGAACAACAGAAACGATGGTTTTGACTTCTATTTTTTTTAAAGTTTATTTTGAAGAACTGTCGCTTAAATGTTTAGGATATGAATGTATTACTCTATGAAATGAACAGTGACTTTTCCTTGTGTTAAATCTTTGGTGCTAATACACCATCGTATGACATCAATGGAGCACTGACATACAATAAGGATTAAAACGACGTCGAGGCGCAGACACTTTCCATAAACTGAACAAATTACGGGGAAGTACCCATTGACTGACCCTTAAAGTGACGTCAGAGTTGCTTGTAGGAATGTCTGTTGAACGGCCGGCACTTTTGGTATTACCTACACAACTTGACCGTAAATCTACGTTATTAGCCAGGAAAACATTTCACCGGCGTGGTCTGCAAACATATTGGAACTGTCCGTCCGAAATTTACGTGGGTCGGATCATCTTAGGTTAATAAAGCGTACAGACAACATGATGTACGTCGGTGGGAGATCATTATCACGCGCAGGCAGCCAGGAGGACGAGAGTGCTCGAGATGGGAGGAGGGTCGCGGATATCGAGAACAATCAATCGGGGAACACATCCAAGCAACCGGTCAATATGTTAATGGACGTTTGTTTCGACTCCCAAGATATAAGTTGTGGTCGAATGTTGTTTAGTAGAGCGATGATGGACCCGGGTCTTATCTTCCGGGGCGACTACCAATAACCAGCCTCGGTCTGATTGGTATTGACGACCAGCAGCCTCGGTCTGGCTAGTCTTGGCGACAACAAGCCTCTATATGACCGGTATCGACAGCGATTAGCCTCGCTCTGGTTGATATAGAATAGATGACATTTTTGTCTATACAAGCTTGGCCATCGGACTGGTTTAGTATATATTGGTAGAACTGATTGGAAAAAAGTTCAGTCAGCGTATATGTAGCAAAACATGACCACGTGTGCAAGTAGTTTTGATTCATGTGATTTCTATATACACATATTTACGTATATCACTTATTATAGATGTGTTGCAATAACTATGAATAGGGCCTCGTCAGCTACATGCCTTTAAATAATCTTAAACGTATTTATAAATGAAACCGATACATCCCCTTGCCTACTCGGCTCAGGTAAATGATTAGAGAATTATATCATAGCTAAATTTGTCACGGAGTACGACCTCGTCCTGATGCATGACCATCAAACTAAACAGTCATGCCACTTCAGCGATACATAGTCAAATGTCAAGTACCATTCCCTTTCGTTTTGATGTATTTTGTTTTTTATTGCTGCTGGTATTCATATGGATGGTTTTCGATTACTTGTAATGAAAAAACTCATATTGACTTCAGTGTGAACATGTGTCTGTATATCTTTGCCCTAGAATACGTAATAACGAATACAATTCGGAGCAAGGTTTCATCTTTGTTTCCGTGCCCAACATGTCCTTCTCTGTTTAAATATACATTTTCAGATCATGCGGAGCTATCGTTTATTCGCCTAAGATGTTCATGAATTGATATACGTATACGAAGATAATCTTTGTGTACACTCTGTAACTAGTATCATCAAACTGCTTTCAAGAACGCATGCGGTACAATGGCAGTCCAAGTAAGACGAAAACAAAACAGAGAGGCCTGTGTATTTCCTACAATACTACAGATCTATAAACTAGCTCATCCCAATTCGCCTTGTTAAGTACTGATTCATCAGCTCCCGAAAGGTAGCTTCCTTGTAGGAGAGCGTCAGAGGTAGGCGGCATTAGGGGCGATCCGGAACCAGCACTTGTCACCAGCAGTCATTTGTTGTATTAGAGCGTTAACTAATGCCGATGCATGTGTTGTAAATGAATTTAACAAGCCTTATTTATTTGTAAACCTCAGCTGGCTTAGTGAGTAGAATACGAAGGGCAATTATAATCAACCACAGGAAACATAAAACACTTCCGCCGTATGCTCAGTCTGACACGTCAATCACTCGCAGAATCTTGTACATGTGTACTCTTACATCCGGCAAGGAATTAACTAAACATGCCACCATGTATCTTCCGATCGAGAGAAATTAGGTTAAATTGAACTATTTTGTGAGGTTCAATAAAGGACAGGTTCTTGTATATGTCAAATAGCATTATTTTTAATCTCCCGGTGATGCTATGTACGTTTTGTTTTTGCTAAATTGCTTTACCGTGTTGCGTATATTGGTCCGGTTATTAAGTGGAATATTTCTGTAATGGACCATGTTTGTCAATAACAATTGTCCATAAGGCGTGTTATGAACACAGAATAATATTTTACGTGTAGTTACGTAAAGTCGGCGAAGGATAATTGCACATTTCTAAAGACAGATATTTTACAATGCACTGTGGATGTACTTGTTTTCTACAATTAAATTACATATGGAGTTTAAATTTTAGAAATTTGTCAGTTGGACAACTATTTAGTGCCAGCAGAGATAGTCTAACACAATCAGGCGCTAAAACATGTGGCGAGTATTAAGCATGGCTGACTGCCTAGTAGTGGGCGAGAGTGAACTGAATGCCTGGCGACTTTATAACACACACACATGCGCTTGTCGATAGTGAAATTAAACATTCTAATTAGGTTTCCATCCCTCCAATATCAAGGGAGACAACCCAAGAACGGAACATGACACAGCCAGTTGATTTTCAAACCTTGCGTCACCCTAACTGACGGTTCATGTAAGAATTACAATTGCTACTATTATGTTACCAACGAATCTGCTAAACAAATTACTCTTCTAATTACTTCAATCAGTCATGCATTCAGTGGAAGGCTCGCGCTTGGAAAAGCGTGCACATGATAGTACAAAAACACGCGGCTTTTGGCAAGTGTTTAGTCCTGCCCTGTTGTCCGCGGCCTGCCGAACCCGTTCAGGAGTATGCCGTTAGCTTGTTAAGGTAAACGGAAGCCCAGTCTTGTTATCCGTTCAATAAGTGATCCATAACTTCCCATTACTAAATCATAAATAAGCTTTACCCTTAACGACAGCAAACCTCTTTGGAAAATAATAAAACAACCTGTTGATTCCCCCAGTCGGTAATGGATGCTAATTGTTGTTTCCTTTTTTATCCAACACTTTGTGCATTATGAACGTAACAAAAGCCAGTTTATACGATAGAGCCCCTGATATATCAGGAATGTGTTTTAATTAATTACAAAAAATGGATATACCTATGAAGCCAATTTACTCAGCGGATGTGAAAGCTTTTAAGTACGTGACGTCACGTGCTGGTTAACTTCAATCACACAAGACGTCAACTAATCTCATATTAAACATTCTATCAGCGATTTAAGTGAACATACTTAAAATCTTCATACTTCATTTTCAAGGATAAAAACTATTAAAGGTACATTTAACTGACGTCATTGTCTAGAAGGGGGTAATTATGTTATTTATATTTTAAGGTATTATTAATTAGCTATATCAGCCATGAAGGTTGGAATCCTGTTCTGGTTTTTGTCGACACATACAATACACAGTACTGACTAGAATTTCAGAACCAGCGTTGGCACGCGCGTTCCGTGTATTGCTGTACCTTTGGGTATGATTAAGGTGAGTAAGAGGTGATATCTTCACACCGATCACGTGATTATATCTACACGTCATTTTGTGCGTGCAAAGAAGCTACTCGACACCAAGGTATGAAATATTTCATTGCTGTCTCTTGCAATTACGGCACGTACAAAAGTGAACATAGAAGATTTATGATAAATTACCGTTGTAAGACTAGAACACATATTTCTAATGATCAATGAATCTGGGCCTTGTAGTAAGTACTGTCATGATTAATAGTCGGCGAGAAGCATTGCTCTTGTTTCTTCGCCAAACGCACGTGATTTACAAGATAGGGGGCGCTTTGTTGTGACGTATAGCTGCCTAGTATATCATAAGTACCACTCAGACCACTTGTAAAAGAGCTCTGTTCCCCTGTGTTCTGAGGAGATCCTACCTTCAGTGATATTTTTATAGACTGGACAGAAAGAAACATATTTATCACCTGAACAAAACCTATATTAGGATAAGCAATCATCCTGGATGGACCGCACACGTGTTGTAATTATTGATCTACGGGAACGGCCATGTTCGTTTTCAGATGTCCAGTCTATGATTGTGGAAACACGGTGCTGGACCATGGTAATACATGTACAAGGAACACGACTTTATGTTCAACATCCACCGTTCCCTTTGTGAGAGGCTGATAGCATCAAAATGCAAGATCAACGGCGTTTGAAATAGCTTCCAAGGTCAAAATGACCAAAGGGCCACTCGACCTAACGTATGCCGATAGAAAATTATCTCTGAACGTTTGCTTCTGACTAAGCTTCTGAGCAATGATCATGTACATAAATACATGCTTTAGACTCTCTATATTGCTCTCAATAAAGTTTCGTTTCATAAAAGGAACTTTATATAAGATATATGTGATTTATTTGTATTTTAAAAAAAAAATCTGAATTCGAGGCAAAGTATGACTATGCAACACCCATCTAGTACATCATAAATATTATGCAGCGGAACTAAATAGACAATAGGCTTACTCACACCGGTGTGTGTCAAACAATTCTGTTTCGAAGTTGTATTCTTTATATTCATGTTTTATTGCTCGTCTGGTATGTTAGTTCAGGGTTTTGCTCTCTCAGAACAGCTAAGGTCATACGGAGTCGGTAACCACAGATGAACTGGCCAGTCAAACGCCACTTTACAGTGTTATTTCACTGAAATGTCAACCTGGACACGACGACATGATTCTTTACCAAGTCACATTACACTCACACTGGGCTAGCCGGAGATGTCCATGGAGACACCGCCGAGACGAAAGGTCGATAGGGCAGAAAACCAAGATGCCTAAAGTGTTCCAATGGAGCAGTATATCAACTTTAGTTTTCAAATGTCATAGTATATACTAGTATATATAAAACACAGATGAAAACCACCGATTGTGAAATAACCCTATACATAAATTGCATACTTTTGTAGCGCAGTCCTTGTCAACTTATCATAGCACAGTCCTTGTCAACTTATCATAGCGCAGTCCTTGTCAACTTATCATAGCGCAGTCCTTGTCAACTTATCATAGCGCAGTCCTAGTCAACTTATCATAGCGCAGTCCTTGTCAATTTATCATAGCGCAGTCCTTGTCAATTTATCATAGCGCAGTCCTTGTCAATTTATCATAGCGCAGTCCTAGTCAACTTATCATAGCGCAGTCCTAGTCAATTTATCATAGCGCAGTCCTTGTCAATTTATCATAGCGCAGTCCTTGTCAATTTATCATAGCGTAGTCCTAGTCAACTTATCATAGCGCTGCCACAGTCCTTGTGACATGTACAAACTCATATATGGCAATATGACGCCTCAGCTAGTCAAGTTGTTAACAAACTGTGCTACGTTACTGCATATGTTAATGAGAAACCACTGAAAAGTAACAAAATTAATCCCTATCTGGTAGTATTAAATGTAGAACAAGTTGTCTTTTTGGTGTTCTTAAACGAGTAATTCCAATTTTGGATTTTACATGTCGAACAACTCTTCTAAAATTGTCTATGGTATCGATGTTAACGTTGTTGACTAAGATATTGCCTTCCGTAACACAAGTTAATGTCTCATATTCATCCTTCACAATATGTGTTTACTTTTATATGAATATGTTCAGGACAGATTGTGGTTCTCTAGTAGTGTAATCATTGTAATTTCTCCGAATGTTTTCTCTATCCTGACTAGTGATGCATTTGATTGTCTAATAGGTTTCACGTTGTCAATATCATTGTCTTATGATGACATATGACATACAATGAAAACTTTGGATTCACTACAACCTGTCCTGATTTTAGATATATTGTTGTTACAAGTAGTTCTTTTCCAATAAAAGGCAGATTGAAAACAAATAATTCACGAATCATTATATCCACGTAATATTAGTGGGGGGTTTTATTGAATGTACTTTCGTGTTTGGCATGTTGTTCGTTTTATATAAATTACGAATTTATGACAAAAAATAAATATTGCTTAAATTCATAAACTTTACAGGGTAAATGAATTAAGAGAGAAACACAGGTAAACGAATTAAAAGAGTACATGGGTTTATCTGTCGGTGACGCAGGATGAACTTTTAGTATTCCAGGATGCGTGGTAACTGGTGAAACTGTAGCGATCAATTTGATGTGCAGAAAAAAATGTCTGAAGAATGATGAGCTTTTGTTTTCTAGATAGTATGTAAATTCGGGACGGGCCAGTCTGGCACCGGGAGCTAGGGACAGAATCACTGGAGCAGTCTAGTGTAGTATGCACACCATCGCTCCCCTACTGGGATGTTCCTCGGCGGACATTGCTCTCGCAATCTCGCCTATCACTGATTACTGGTTTTATGGAGCTTCTCTTCACTGTGTCATACAATGGTCTTAGTCCGCCACATATCGGTCAAACAAAACAACACAATCACCACAGTGATTTACTCCCCAATATATTCAATATAAAAACATACCGAGAGAAGGCAGAGGCAATTTTCTGAAGGATTACATTTTGATGACCGTTTGGATATCTCAACGGACAGAATAAACAATGTTCTTGTCAGCAATCAGTGGCAAACCCACAGATTAAGCAATGTTCAAGTAAATGTTACGGTCCCATGAGGAGCTTTCAAAGACTTTTTCACGATCTAGGTCATCAGATATCTTCGGGTTCTTATGAACTCTTCATTCACGTGCAATAGTCTCTACAACTAATCAAGCGTGCGACAGATACTATACAGTTTTGAATGATGGGACAATGACAACAGTTTATCTAAACAGAGAAAGCGGTTGCCGTGACAACCTTACACATCATGTCATAACAGAGGAACGGTATGTAGGCCAATCGTTTCTAAAAACGAAAGCGAATTGGATATTCAATTATTTGATCAAATTGCTCTATGAAATAGGCACCAAACTAAACTTAAGACAGCAGTAGACACGGACAACAAAATACTATAGAACGTTATAGGACAGCATCTCGAGGCACTATAAAGCACAGATCAAAACGAACTGTTGCCTGTTTAGGGTGGTCGGGTGGTGCAGTGGATAGCGCACTTGCCTTTCACCAATGCGTCCGGGGTTCGATTTCCCGATCGGACGTGATCAGGTATGGGGTCACCTACCCCAACACGTGGGTTTTCTTCGTGTACTCCGGTTTCCTCCAACAATAAGTTAAAGTAAGTTGTTTCATAATTATTGTTAAATAAATAAAATTTATATTTTAACTGTTGACTGTAAAGGACAGTGGTTCGATACACTGTGGAATGCGACGGGAGCACAATATACTCTATGTGTGTGGTTTGCTGCTACGGAAGCCAATTGGTGCACTCTGAATAATAGTTTGTATGTGGTATTTGACGATATATCATCTGGCAATAAGAGTTAAGTATTTCGACATTAATATAATATATCAAAGAGTTATTGACCCCCTATTATAGAAACGTTGAATAGAGTAAGGCGTAATATCAGTGAAGATCCTTCCTTTAGTGACAGGCATTACTACAATAATTACGTGGTGGTATTCCGTACCACTTAGCCGTAACACCGTATTTGTGTGGTTAAATCATTTAATTAAATCTAAGTGTATCCTACAAAGAAACATAAATGAGTTAGAAAGATGAAAGTGCTATTACTTTGACTATGTGAGATAATCTAAAAACGGCCATTATTCTACTATAATCGACGAGTTAAACACTTCTATAAAATTTAATGATAAAGTTACAGTACCTCCCAACCTAGTAAAATCATTCAGACATCATCAATAGTTAGGCTGAATACGACACTTGATATAACACAATACGGGATGACAGATAGAGTATAGAATCCTTACCTGTTCGCGATCATCACTGTTATAATACATAGAAGCGATGTCATTATCCATGAAGTGTCCTGCTCAATAGCCACTTCGAAGGGTTCAAGAAATGGAGATATCTCACGTCAGTATATAAACTTACGAAACGATATCATGTACTTGACTGGTAATTTAAATGTGCTTATATGGACGTATGTTGAGCATTATCAATATGCAGGTGCATTAATTAAAAATGTACCTTTTATATGTTACTGTCACTAAACTTGTGATTTAGGATTACTCGAAAGCTATTCAACAAGCGGACAAAGACATTTTCTTTTTAACAACCTTTATAATTATACAACTCAAGTGGTTTATTATTCCATACCTGCTTGTGTGGGAAAATAAAATAACGATACGCTGATAAAGCACTACCAATTATAGATTCAATCTAATAAAAGTCATTCTCACTCACATTGGGTGAACGTAACATTTTAAAGAAAATACAATAGATGTGAACGATCAGCAAACATTCCGCAAACACTTTGTCAACACAAGCGTTTTGCTACAAACGACTTACTATAAAATGGTTCATTGTGTAAACATATGTGTTCCCGATAACAGACCATAATATACATGTCATACAGTAACACGGCAGCATTAATTGAAATCCGATTTAATAGTTAAATAGAAACTGACATAACACCCAATTTTATTCTTGTATATAATCTCCCTTCGACTGGAAGAGGCCGTATATGTGCAATGTATTGTTCACAGCGAGGCGGCAACCACGCTAGATTTGGGGAATGCACGACAGAGCAACGACTTGAATAGTTTCGCTGGGAGACAAAATCTACATTGGATATGACACTTCCACCCTGAAACAGACAACGTTATAGTCAAACGCACCGACATCCGTGCTATCAAGGGGCTCTGCAGAGAGCGAAAGTGAGCGTAACCCTTGAATATCGAGGAAGGCGCACTGATAAAATACACAAAAGCTAATTAATAATACCAGTACAAAGAATGCCGATAACGACTTTGATAAATCCATGATAATTACTTGAAATACTCAGAAAGAAGCACATATATAAAATTTTGGTCAAAATTGAAACCCAAAGATAAAAGTTTGACTGCACCATAAGGCCATTCTATCCATCAAAGAGTCAGCAGTGGAACATTTTGTATTGAAGATCAAAGGAATTAAAATCCATATCTGAAACGTTTCAAAACATATGTAACAAAACAACAAAAGGGGAAACATGCCGAAAAACCCTTGCCAAAATTACAAATTTTCAGTTACGCCAGTAGTTTCATCTGACCTGATACAAAGAGAAATGCTACTAGAGTTTAGTATATCATTGTCATCCTGGTACACAATACTAGCCGTTTACTACCGACATGGCTAGGAGGGACATTCTCTTTATCTCATTCGGTAAAGCGTAAGTCTCATAAACCAGAAGTCCCGTGCTCGACCCCTAGCGGAGGCATTGAAAACAATAACGACCTGTAAGAACGACCATGTAAAACCGCTTTACAAGCTTTTATAAGACTACACTTTGTGAGTAAAACGTGAATTTAAACAATCCAAACACGTACAGATAGTTCAGTTCCTGAAATTAAGTTAGTGCAAACTTTCAGTCACCTATAAGTAACTAAATCGTACCCAATACATTCTTACAACGTTGAGGACCACCATACCACTACCAAAACTGTATCTGTGCATTGGACTTTTTCCGGGCATGACTTACATGAAGCATTCGAAATCAATTTAAACCATACCTTGCGGAATTTTATGAAACAATAAGAAAGACTGACTAAACAATTAAACATCGACAACTGTGTCCTGAGAGTAAAACTTCAAAAGGCAAGACTTGGATACGGTCGCTCTAACCAACTGAGATACAATGTACCTTATAAATGGTACACGTAATAACCTTAACAAGTTGGCTATAGTTATATACAAAAAGGGGAGGTAACTGTATGTACACGTAGGAAAAACTAGAGTGGAATTATCTTGTATTCAGCCTACTGCGGGACACGGATCCTTAGGAAGATTTGTTAGTTATCAAATACCTTGCATCACATCGCAGAGTCACTAAGATGTTTTGCTAATCGTTAAATAAAACATACTCCAATAATACACGAACGGTAACTTGTGTTCAAAGGCAAACCGTCACATACACACGCTCGTCGAAATAGACGGTATGGTGATAGCCGCTCCTCTAGAGTGATCCCCTTAAGGTAATCAAACGATCCTCGCTTAAATTGGGAATAAAATGAAGAAACATAGCTGGTTAGGAGATAGACAATGAAGACATGTGAATGTCGCGGATAAAATTGCGATCAATTAATGACAGCGCGAGTTCTATCGAGACAAAACACAGTAACACGGTGTGGAATTCGATAGTTTGGGAGTACCGACTGCAATAATGAGGACCAGACTAGCACTGTGGAAGCTAATTTTTGGTAATATAAAACGAAATCGAATAGTTGAGAGGCTAACAAAAGTAATAGGAAGACTGTGAACTGCCCCTGCATCATCAAATACAAAAAAATGTATTGTGCACAGCCTTTATTTCACAACAGGTATCCCATTTTGCTGAGAACATCCTTGTTTGCCATGTATTGTTAGACAAATCGACAGGTTAACGCAAGGTTGTACAGTTGGTATAAGATGCAACAAGTCTAATCTATTGAGTAATTGATATTCGTTATTCCTCTAAAACTACATTTAAGAAATTTCTTCATGATCGAACTGCATCTTAAACAGTTATGATGGTATGCAGTACAGTTCCGTTCTTTTTCAACGGTATTCATGTGTTTTATATCTTTTTGTTAGTTTCAGAACAACATTTTGAGGTGATGGGTTTATTTAGATAATGTAAATATATATTTATATATTGATCTTAGCAGGTTTGATAAACAATCAAGTGACCAGTATCCAATTACATACGAGTCACGTGACCCCAGCAGACTCGAGGCTCATTGGTGTCTTCCTATAAGTAACACTGAAGAGGCCAAAAACATTCACCGTCCTCACTGTAACATTTATACTTCTATCAGTTCCCGTTTTTCTGTTTTTGTCCATGCTTTCTTCTTAGTCTCTGCGTTTCTTTTGTGTTTGTGTTTCTTATCTCAATCATTTACCGTTATTGTCATGTTGTATTGACACCTTTTGTGTATTTCTCTTGACAAAACCTTTCCGTTTCGGTGAACCCCAAAGCTATGCTGGATAGGTACACTGTAAGTGTACCAGCATACAAGATAGGTTGAGACTGGACAGGACCTGACAAAGAGCAATCCGTCCATCCTTTTTGTACCAGGGATGTGCTTATACTGTATATAGGTATAACAAAATCACATAAGCCACCATTGTCCTTGCTTAGTTCCTGTTGATAAGAATTCAAAAACGTAGGTGCCGTGTTATACTTGTACAAAATACTATTTCTTTAGGTGAATATTTGCTTAAATGCAGATTCATCTTTAGTTAATTCCAGTGTATGGGCTAAGTTTACTGTTTATCAACTAGCCAAATAAAAAACGTCTCAATCTACAATCTGGTAACATTATTTGCTATATTGAGACAGCTTACCATCTGTCGATTGCCATTCATACATGTCTATTGTCTAGCGTGGAGATGGAGCCGGCCGGTATATAAAACCTTGTCTACCAACAATAAATCTCGCCTCACCAGTAGACCATCATCAGTCAATACATACAAATGTGACTACGCCATCTCTCTTGTGGACCGTCTGACGGCTCTAAACAACAGCAGACAAATATCTCTTTTTGCTTTACTTATTCTGTGATTGAATAAGGCTGAAAGAACGTTCGGCGGTCGGTCCGAGAGAGAAGCTGACAGGTCATCGCTATATTGTCCTGTCAAAAATGTCTATCTATGTAAACGATTATTCAACAATAGAGGAGTTCACGCCTTATGTTATGTATATTTAGTATTTTAGAGGTTTTGTACTTACAAATACAAACATTTGAATAATGGAGAACCGGTATTACGTGGGAGATATTAAGGTTTAAGCGTAAACGAGTTCTTTAGCTACAGAATTGCCCAATCCAGACAGGCAATACATCAGCTTCCAAAATGAACATGAAAACATTTCCATATGCAAAATTATTGGATGAATCGGGCAAATTAACCGTATATATTTTATAAATATTAAACTACGTTTGGGCAAGTCGAATGTAAGGAAGACATTTTTATTCTATAATTCTCTGCAGTGTCAAGAAAAAAAGTATGTGATTTATAAGAGTGCAAAAAACACCAAAGGTGAACAAAAACGTAATTCCGACCTCAAAATAGATAAAACCAGGGAAAATGAATCGAAAATTAATAAGTACATTGTATATAAATTAACATGGAGATCGTTGTTTAAGTACAAGGATAATACGAGCATGTGTTTCGGAAGTGCCTTCAGTTTCATCGAATCCCCTCTCCCTACTCCACCCCCAAATTAAATCTGGGTCAAATACCAGTGACGTCACGTCCTCATTATGAGAATTGGGGTAGTGACAAAGAACTATCAACTTACGACGGTGCCAGCTGATACAAATGCCCACTCATTGAAATGTCTCAATTCCAAACAGGAGCATGGAAAGCACATCTTATTTTGAAAACAGACTATAGGGTCAATTGAGGTACGTTAGAAAATAGTGCATTCATGTAAGTATAAATCAAACATGTTTTAACTATATCCACGTGGCGTTACACAAATCCCACAGTCTGGCATAGAATGGGACCGTTGCCATCACCTAGGCGTACACCTAAAATCAAGGCATGGAAGTGACCGTTGCCATCACCTTGGCGTGCACCTAAAATCAAGGGATGGAAGTGACCGTTGCCATCACCTTGGCGTACACCTAAAATCAAGGCATGGAAGTGACCGTTGCCATCACCTTGGCGTACACCTAAAATCAAGACATGGAAGTGACCGTTGCCATCACCTTGGCGTGCACCTAAAACCAAGTCATAGAGAGGGACCGTGGCCATCACCTTGGCGTGCACCTAAAATCAAGGCATAGAGAGGGACCGTGGCCATCACCTTGGCGTACACCTAAAATCAAGGAATAGAGAGGGACCGTTACCATCACCTTGGCGTACACCTAAAACCAAGGCATAGAAAGGGACCGTGGCCATCACCTTGGCGTACATCTATACATATGCCAATTAATCAGAGGTCGTGGCGGCAATGTTTGATGACAGATCAGAAAAAGAAACGCATTACAGATATCTACATATTTTCCATGTGAAGTTTCCATATGTGCCGGTAAGTAGTCTCTTGTTTGAGGGAATTAATAAATAGTGGTTGAATGTGTCGTCGTTGTGACAAGTGAGAGTAGATCACACCTATTTTTCTCTTCTGTGTTAGTAATAAGAATTCATATTGAAATGCGCATTTTCTATAGGAGCCCTACATAAATCATTTAATGTTATTAGTAAGATAATGCTTAAACCCACAGAAGTTCAATATGTATTAGCAATCAAAAGAGTTGTGCTATTATAATCATCCCAAGAATTATATCAACGCTGTTTTAGTGATTGATTATCATTGTCTTTGTAACACGTATCCGAAAAGAAGTACCATCATTGGCTTTGAAGTGCAATTAAAATATTTCATGTCCTGGACAAGAGGTAGATATATCAAAATTGTATTTTTTTCTGTTTTCAAAAAATTATCATCATTGTATTTTTCTCATATATTGAGTAATACATGTCTTTGAAACACCTATACATGTAGTAACTTTGCTTTTTGAGCATGTATGGTATTTTATCAATGTCTTGGGATCTTGTACAGGAAATATTATTAATGTTCCTATTGGAGAAATGCAATATTATTGTTCAAAATATTTGCCTGATCATAGGGACAACTAACGTATAAGAATAATGAATTCTGTATGTTCTTTGTTCTTTCTTTTCGGTTTCTTTAGAGTTTAACGTCCTTGCAAGATCTAAGGTCATATACAATCTCGTGCCAAGGGAGACAGAACCAAACAGGAAGTGTAACATATAGTATGAGTATGAATACAAAGGAGTGACAGACAGGCACTTAATTTATTTATTGATACCTGGTATGCTGTATATCATTATCCACTAACGTGTTAAAGTCCAAAGTAGACCTTTAATACAATGTATCAAACACTTCTGACCTTCTTTAGACAAAAATCAATCTATAAAAAGAAACCTTTGTATGATATAGCACCAACATTTATAAGAATATTGCCATCCCTTGTCATGAACATCACCGCCATCCCTTGTCATGAACATCACCGCCATCCCTTGTCATGAACATCACCACCATCCCTTGTCATGAACATCACCGCCATCCCTTGTCATGAACATCACCACCATCCCTTGTCATGAACATCACCACCATCCCTTGTCGTAAACATCACCACCATCCCTTGTCATGAACATCACCACCATCCCTTTTCATGAACATCACCACCACCCCTTGTCATGAACATCGCCACCATCCCTTGCTATATAAAACAATATAATTCTTTCCTTTATAGAGCAATTTTACACCTCGTTCTATAGAACAACATCAACCTTTTTATAAAGGACAACACCCTTGGTATATAATAAAATAAAACCACCACAACTTTAAAAGTAAAATAAAATACATACAAAACTGTTAAAAATTACTCGTTGTTAAATAGCACAACACCACTCATAGATATATGGCGCACTATCTCTCCTTGCTATATAAAACAACATCTCCATGTTACAATCCAAACCAGCAACAATAACGCTTGTTATATATAATACCATTCCGTTTGATACGACAACGACTTTATAGAGATCAACGCCATCCCTTATTTTATAGACCGACACCATAACTTGTTATATTTTTAAAGAACCACTACTCCTTGTTGTAAAGAACAACACTGAAACTTGCAATATGTTAGAACACCACTATGTGTTATACAGAGCAACAACCCTTGTTATTAAAACAGCATAACCTATTGTGATTTAGAAAA
>JAUMHH010053330.1:4675-23470 GCA_032359455.1 Chlamys rubida
GTTATCTAATGAGTACTAGTACACTAAGAGATATGGATACTGGGTATATGTTATCTAATGAGTACTAGTACACTAAGTGATATGGATACTGGGTATATGTTATCAGCCACATCTCACTATAATTGTAGACGTGTTTCTCCTTCGTTCTTGATTACCTGAGGTTGGGAGACATCCCACAGCAAGATGCTGCCATCACCAGCCGCTGCCACCAACACATTTTCATTGCCTTCAGACCAAGTTACCTCGAACAGACCATCGTTCCACTGGTAAGTCTGTAAAGGCACAAGGCCATTTGGAGTTGCATCAAGAACAAACAGTGTCCCACAACCTGAATTTGAACAGTGAAATAGAACAATAACACATCAAATGGAGTAAAACTCTAGCACAATGCATAAAATTGAACCTGTATGTGACTATATGGTCTTAGGTTTTCCAAAGGTTTGTAGATTTGAAACCTACTTGTAAGTATATGGTCTTAGGTTTTTCAAAAGTTTGTAGATTTGAAACCTACTTGTAATTATATGGTCTTAGGTTTTTCAATGGTTTGTAGATTTGAAACCTGATTGTTGTTATCCAGAGATTCTTTAAACTGACAAGTTATCATGTTTCTTTAACATTCTTTTTCTTTTTGATAGATGAGTGACATGGTCTTTATAACGAAATTAGAAATCTGTCTTGCATTACAACCTTTTATGGCAATCCAACCTGATTTTCCTTTTTCTCTGTTAATGATTTGATTCATGTTATACCTCAAGTTATTTAGTTTTCAATTTGTACTACATTGTATTCCACGGATATAAACTTCATACATGTCTGATATGAATTGGTATAAGTTTTGTGAAGTGATTAATTATGTTTCCTTAATACCTTGAGGGTCAGCAGACTTCGCTTTCTTAACTAGATCAAGTTCAAAATCCTTTCACATTGATGTGATTTTTTTTCACTTGATTTGCCATTTTTCTGCATCTCTCTTCACATAAGGGGCACTTTAGGTACATTTTTATGGATAAAAAGTATGCGATAGAGTAACTTTCAGACTTACAATAGGATACAATAGGATATATAATGGAAGCAGGCATTGTTATGCCTCTATATCCATATCAATAATTATACATAAAATGAAATAAAATTAATAGTCACTTCCAGTAATGGATTTGAAGCTAGAAAGATGGCTAAATTTTAGTTCCAAGCAATTCCAATAGTTGTCCAAATTAATTTCAAAGTCTTTAATGGTTGTTGCCTCAACGGTATGACCAAATCCGGTAGGCTGTTCCATATATCGACAATTCTGAGTCGAAAGGAGTATTTGCGGATATCCAATCTACAGTATTTTTTCTGTAGCGTTTATTATATCTTCTCTCAGTCTCCTATATGTGAGTGTTGGAATCCCCAGCTTCTTCAGACGGTCGATATATGATAGATCTTTGAGACCAGGAATTAGCTTTGTCGCCCTTCTTTGCACTCTCTCGATTGATTCGATGACTTTCACCTTGTATGGGTTCCACACACTTGCAACGTATTCCAAATGTGGGCGAACTAATGACTTAAATAGTTGCATAAAAGTTATTTTATCCAAGTAACTTGGGTCTGACTAAATGGTAAGTCTTCCTATTTTTGAGGAGGATCGAATAACAAATTTCCCCCTCAAGTCTGGGTGGGGTGTTCAGCTGCTGGTACTGCTGCGTGATGTAAAATCTTGTTTATGAATATAATGTCTGTTACTTTGCACCAATGATGTCCCTATGTTTCCCATTTTACTTCAGGTACTATTTTGTTGTGCTGACGTGGATTATTGTTATTGTAATGGTTGATGACAAGCTATAATATATGCTGCATTCTTCAGGACTTGTTTTGTCTTATGTGCTGTGTCATGTGCAAGTTCCATCATGTTGCTGTTTTCTACTTTAGCTACCAAGCTAAATTTTCATTGCGTAACAGATTGGAAAGAGAGTACGTAGTGTGCTTCCACTGTGGATCAACCCTTGCAATAATTCCCAGTCTGCCACTCTACGGATTGAGCGGAAGCCTAAAGGGAATTCCACAGCATGAAGCAGGAAGGCAACCATGAGCAAATGTGCACAGATACGCAGATTTTATTCTGCCTATATATATAGGACTGGAAACTCCTCTGCTGTCAGCTCAGTACAATTAAAAACATATTTATAATTATATGATAATTATGACAACATCATGGACATATCACTTCAGTAGTGATTCTGAATGACAGATTGTATAGTTTGAATGTATAGTAAATGTAAGCAGGGATGTGTAGTGGACTACACATCCCTGATGTAAGTATAGTGCCAATTGAAGTTATGAAATAAAATATGTGTGCAATTCATTAGATTTTTTATTTGTATATTTTACACAATGTCTAAGATAGCTATTCCAGAAAGTTGTGGAGGGTAATTTTATGTAATTACTATTGTTTTTAAAGGGTCAGATTTCACTAGTGTTTGGATAACAAAAGCCCTGTGACGGTGTAGTTGGATCGCCGGGGGAGGACTACAATATACAGGTCCTGATATATTATACTTGCCAGCAAGGCCGTAATACTGGGATGTGGCACATGCTAGACGTTGTGGGTAATACGGCGAGAATTCCACTGAGTAGCCGTGTCGAGATTTGGTTCGGAATGACACGTCCATGGCTTGATATACGTCTACATCTTGTCCAAAATAGATATCAGCTACATTTTGTCCCAAGGTAGCAGACAGCTTGGTATGTAATTGACCTTTAACCCCGTCAAAAATGAGATGCCAAAATGTATTACGTCATTCATTATTATCTTTAATCAAAATAGGATTTAATATGTCCATGATTTATTTAAGATTATTGTAATTAAGACAGCCACGAATATCTTATTAATTTTTGGTGTCAATCAGCTATTTTTTACGGAATTTTTTTAACTTTACGACAACCGCAAAGTAAATACCCAATCGTGCCCGCCATTATTCGTGTTTACTACTGACGATGTTTTGAAATGTAAAAGACTCTCATGCCATAATTTAAGATCACATATGATATGGCATGTGACAGCTTGTATTTTCTACCATCTGAAATCGCCCGTCTGGTTTTAGGTTTGTGTCCAATTATTGTCTTTGTATGAAATATGTTACCTATTTCAATCACGGGAAAGTTTTGTTGATGTTGACAAAATTCAATTTCATGTTTTTGGGATGCTGGGTTTCAATGTTGTCACATTTTCGCATTTATTTCATTGTCAATTCCTTTGTTTTGATCATTTGCTTGATTTACTTCAGGTTATCTACAATCGGAAGGCTACGTCAAAACTTACAAGAACTTTGTGAAAGAATGTCCTCATCTAAGCGAATATGTCAACTTCATGAAGAAGGGCCAATATTACCCATTGACAATCAATGGTTTGGCCCTTATGCAGATCCTGGAAGAATATGGGGCTCTAAGAGTAGCAGGTGAGTATAAAAATATGATGTTATTTACACATCATAATAGTGAAAGTTTTAGATTGGAATTATTTCAATGGTTAACTTTGATTATGATGTTACAATATACCATATTAATTAGAGGAATTTGATGTGGACCTTTGTAGAGGACAAGCAAGACTCTATCACTAAGTAACCATACCATTACCAAATTTCATTCAATTTGTCGAAATATCACAAATAACAATTTCAATATACAGTTGTAGTACAACGAGGAATAATGATAAAGATAGTGCCGTCGCTGGGGCTCAAACCCGCGACCCTTGGTTCTCCATCTTGATGCTTTTATGGCTAAGCTAAAGGAAAATTCCCTAAAGATGATGCTTATAAGGCAACCTAATCAATGCACATCGTTTACACAGTACTATTATGTCTACTATCATACATGACAAAAGGAACAACAAAATATTTTTTTCTTTTTCATAATTTTACTCAAAATAATTCAAATTCAAAATATTTTACCACCATTTTTCTTGACCAATGGCCAACCCAATGAATCAGTAAAGGTCTGGACTAAGGGGGGAAAAACCAACAAAAAAACCAAGGAAAATATTTAATGGTGCTTAAAAAACACCTTAGAAAATGATTTCATATATATATTCTATTGAACCCATATTGAAAAAATACTAATATATGACGAAAAATTGACTGAAAGTATCATATGTATCAGATATTTTGAACAAAGATTGCATTAAATTTAATGAATAAATCTACATATGTACTGATCATGATATACCTCCAAGCATTGCACCATATTATTTCATCCTTGTCTCATGAGAAATAAACAGTCATATACAGTATACATTCATTTGCAAACTGACGAAGAATATATATAATTGCAGTCTATTGAAATGTATTTAGTGCATATGGCTTGCCACTAGTGTAAAAGATGTGCATTGATTAGGTTGCCTTACAAGCGTCAGCTGTAGGGATTTTCCCTTTAGCTTAGCGGTAGAGCAACGGGCTGGAGAGCCAAGGATCGCGGGTTCGAGCCCCAGCGACGGCACTATCTTTATCACTTTTCCTCGTCCTATTACAAACTGGTCTGAAGGTTCCCCTTACAATTTTTCCTTATGAATTGTTCATAGTTGTTCCTGCTAAAAATTATTCTTTTCTTTTTCATTTCCTCATTTTCAAAAGGCCTAGTACTTGTCACTGGAAAATATAGATGACTTTATATTTAAATATTTTTTTCCAGAAACTACCAAGAAATTAACCCCAAACCCAGCTCTAAGTTCCCTATGGTGTCAGTTTGATTCAGTTGTGGACAATATCAAGAAACGTATGGCTTCTAGTTCAAATTTGGTATACAAAGGCAATGAAAACCAAAAGACCAGGACACGAATGCAGATGGTGGAACGGCGACGTAATCAAATCAAAGCTTCTGTAACCAATGTTGATCCAGATATCATCCAGCCCCACAACTCCAAAACACTTGTCACACCACTGGTGGTCACCCGGACAATTTCGCAGAACAAGGCTGACTCGGATTACAGTTTATCACAGCCAGCCTCACCATCAGATGGTGGTGAAGGACCTGATGATAATGACTCTGATGTGTACGAAATGTCAGTGGATGTCCCTAGTGGAACTGAAATAATGAAATTACCTACTTCACAACCAACTAAAGACGTTTCTATTGAAATGAGACATAAGAAAGCTTTACCAAGTCCAAGATCAGATACAGTCTGTACTTTGCAGAATTCTTCTGAAAAATACCAAGCATCAGAATGCTCTATAATTAACAAAGTTACAGGTTTGTAGTGTAGAGTACTGATACATATACTGTAATTCGTGTTTAATTAAATAACAATTGCTTCATCTTCGTCCTATTGTCCAGTAACAATTCCAAATGTTACTAATTTATATCTTAACTCAGTAACACTAATGACTTATCATAGTATATGAGGTGATGAGGCTTATACTGATTTCTCAAAATGATTGCATATGAAATAAAAGTTTGGTGTAATAGAAGTCATATTTAATAATACATATATATTCAAGAAATTATCAATATTATTTTTATTAACAGAGCTGTCAATACTTGTATAAAATGTTACTCTCTAATAACATTATGGATTTATTGGCTATAAAACATTTTGACCATATATATTTTACATCAATAATGTTTCCTGATTCAAATTTACAAAAATTGAACATTGATATTATTGGTTTACTTTTGACTCTTCAGAATTGTCTGCCAGAAAAGTTCCCATGGTTCCATCAATTTCCTCAGCCACAATGACAGTTTCAACAGTAGCTGCACATGTTGACACAGAAATGACAAATGTTCCAGGCTCACCAGCCGTTGGTCTTGTGTCATCTCACAAAACACCTGTCAAAAACCATACTACTGTGGAGCCTGGATTGGAGAAGTCACCAAGACGAAAGAGGTATATTGTCTGTGAGATGTTACAAAAAGCTTGTTCATTCTTGTTAAATAGCAGGTTCTTGTTATCACAAAAGTCCTGTGTGTTAAGCACGAAATGCTAGCCCCTCTCATCTACTTATTATGTACATTTGAAGATAATGTAGCAATCATCCTCTAAATTAAATGTGAGTAGGCTTACGCTGTTAGATAGAACAATTCCCTATTAGTGAAACTGTGGGGGTTACATGATGTGAGAAGGCTTACACTGTTAGATAGAACAACTCCCTATCAGTGAAACTGTGGGGGTTATATGATGTGAGTAAGCTTACACTGTTAGATAGAACAATTCCCTATTAGTGAAACTGTGGGGGTTATATGATGTGAGTAGGCTTATGCTGTTAGATAGAACAACTCCCTATAAGTGAAACTGTGGGGGTTATATGATGTGAGTAGGCTTACACTGTTAGATAGAACGACTCCCTATTAGTGAAACTGTGGGGGTTATATGATGTTAGTAGGCTTATGCTGTTAGATAGAACAATTCCCTATTAGTGAAACTGTGGGGGTTATATGATGTGAGAAGGCCTACACTGTTAGATAGAACAACTCCCTATCAGTGAAACTGTGGGGGTTATATGATGTGAGTAGGCTTACGCTGTCAGATAGAACGACTCCCTATTAGTGTAACTGTGGGGGTTATATGATGCCACTGTGTCTACCTAGTCTCATCCTGGCAATAGACAGATGCAACCAGCATGAATTAATTGATCAAACAAGACAATGTTTTGCATACTCCCAAAAAATGAAGATAACAGCGTTCACATATTCTAATTATTGCCCAGGCAATAACTTATGAATGGCTCAGTATTTTATAGACCTTTATAATGATCCTGACCAGACAGTACCTGTTGTACAGCCCTCAGGTGTATGTAGTAAGTTCAAGATCACTAAGAGGTCAAATAGCTACCTGTTCTAAATTTTGAACAAGTGAGTATTGTTTCAGGAAGCTTATAATTAGGATTTATACATAGAAAAAGTCGTAGTATTTTTGGATCATAACTTCTGAACAACTGAATGTTAAATATTATTTGAAACTCCATGATTATGTGTATCGTAGTAGGAGATAGAACACCTATTCTAATTCAGTATATCTATTTTGAAAGTATAGTATTTAGTAAGTGTGTAACAATCAGCAAGGAGTTGAATATCTGACAGGGACGTCATTTTCGATTTGCTGCAAATAAGTATGCATATTTTTGAATTCAAAGCATGGATTATTTGGGAGACACTATCAGTAGGATAATTTGATTTGTACTGTAGAAGCAAATTACACAGTGATATCAGCTAGCAGTAAATAAGATACTGATTGTCAAATGTCCATGTTTCACAATTAATTGGTGTTTTATTTGACGAGTTGATATAAGTTTTGAACCATGTTGACCAGAGTGTGTTTTATTTATTATAGACCACCAAAGAGAAAACCACAGGGAGAACTTCGCAGACAGAATAAGTCTGACTCCAGTATAGCACATGGCATAGGTAGTCACAACGAAAGTAGTAACAGCACCGATGGATCAGCCCTGGAAAACTCCTTCCCTGTAAGAAATCCTAAATGTTGTACTCATATATTTGTTTTATTTATTCATAAATGTGTGTCATGTTCAACAAGAAAAAAAACTATTTTTTTTTCTGTAATATAAGTGACATGTCAACCTGGACAAATGTGTCCTTGTGCGTGTTATGAAAGCATAAACATCACTTACATGTGTTCTTCTATATTGAAGTTAACATTATCGACGTTTTGTTTTGTGCCACCTCTTTACTTAAAAAACCTGTGTGTCATTTCCTCTGAAAAACTCCTTACTGGTAACAGGTTGAAGGATACACAATTTCCTTCAATTAGATCTATTTCAATGCCTGAAATAAACAAAAGTACTGGTCTATATTGCTTATTACATATACTTATTTATGAGTCCAATGTTTATGTCATTGGCAGCTTTGTCATTGTCTTACTCAATTTGGCTTTGGTCACTGTCTCTGTCCCAGCTGTTGTGTCTTCTTCATCCTATTTCCCTTTTTAATGAGAAATCCAGGAAATGTTTTCTCCGTTTTGAACAGGCTGTAGCATTGTTTACAGTCCCTGCCATATTTGTTCATCTCCAACTTACTGGCCCTTTTACAACAGATTGGGTACACAGTAGATTGATCAAGTTGTCTCCCTTTAACCTAGCTTCACTTAGGTTGTTGATTTAGTTTTCTGTTTGGAGGTTGAATTTGAGGTTATGTAACTAATTGGAACACAGGTAGTAGAAACTTTATTGTGTCATCAAAATTATTTCATGCACACAACATATTTTTGTTTAATACCTTTTGTTTCTGATGAGATTTTTCTATTACTTTTAGGGTTCACAGTTAACTTTGTATACCAATTCTATCATAACTGTCATAAAATGGAGTGATTCCTTTGTTGGAATAATGATCCTATTTAGTGTTGTTGTCAATGAATATGACACTATATAATCTGTGTCTTTCACTTTACAGCAAATATTGGAGCACATCATGAATGATCCATTGCTTCCACACAAACTGGCTGAGAACATCAACAAGAGTCTTCACCCCGAGGTGATCCCAGACCCTGGTACACCAGCTGCCCTTCCTCATGTGGATTCAATCCCTGATAGTCCCTTCATGGGTCGCTCCCTCGAGGACATACTTGACCAGCAGGTATCGAAAATGGATATATTCTTGATCATTCAGTAACTCTTTCTGTCACTTACCAGAGTACAAGTGCATGTTTCTGGACCTGAAATGGATTGTAGCCAAAATATTTTATATTAGATGAAATTTTTGTAGAATATTTTTCAGTGTGTCCAAGCCAAGAATTTTGAAATGTGCTTGAGTGCCAAGTAAAATCATAGTGCCATATTCCTTCTTTGCGTATTGCAGAGTTATCTTCTCTTGTGAGCAGGTATTGATTGTTACGTCATTGGTTTGTGTGAGAAAATTACGTCGTTTTCTCAAAAATTGATGACGTTACTCTCACAAACAAATGACGTTACAATCAATACCTGCTCACAAGAGAAGATAACTCTGCAATACGAAAAGACGGAATAGGTTGAGTCCCAGCCAAAAAAGGGAAGTCCAGGGCTTGGAAATCTGCTTCATTAAATCACTGTTATAGAGGTGTGAAACATAATTACAAATTCATAACAGTATTCCTTTCTACTAATTACAGCTGGACATAAAGATCATTGCATCGTGATTATGTCTCCGGTGTTGATATTTCATTGTATATATCATACCTCTATACTTGACGGGAACCATGTCTATAATTCAGAGGGCAAACATTTTTGGTTGATATTGATGTTCAAAAGTTCTATGTACAGTATAATATATTCTGATATTAATATTACACTGAGTCTGTCCTGTTTCTTTATGTAGGAAACACAGATGCCAGCATCTTCCATCAATGGAATTATAGAACTCACAGAGAGGGATCCGAATTTTGAGTGGCTGTTCTCTGCAGGTGTTTGCTATCGTAAGTTAGACTTTGGAATGTCTCTAAGGATATCTTTAAAGTTTGATACAGCATCAACATCAACAAACTTTGATAATATAGGTATCTCATGATCATCTGTTTCAACTGAAGAAAAGTTTTGTGATAACAGATTAACCTGGCTTAAAATTTAGATCAGTGAATGAATAGTTCGATTATTAAAGGATTCAAATTGTTTTTAACTGAAAACAAAATATATAAGAAAATTTCACACATTTGTGTATATTCTACAATTCTAACTAACATTCTTGAAATGTATAGAAACAAGCATATTGATTAACAAGTGTGTTAATGGTTTAAGTTGAAATGTTTTGCATATTCTTCTAAGATTGTGTCATTTCTTTTGGATTTTGGATGATATGTGGACTTGAAAGTACATTTTGTGTGTTTCCAACTGCCTCTGTGTTTTGACCAAATCTTGGTAGTTGTTGTCATACCAACAAATTGCACACAAAGCTTGACAACAAAAACCTTTTATTAAATGCATATTAGTGATTGTTAGAATCGCCTTGGAAATGTGAAGTTATGTCCTCATACTGATTTCAATTTTCCTCAACTGCCCTCTTGCAGAAAGTGATTCACATAACTGAAGATTCTATTCAAAAATATGGGCTGAAAACGAGAACCAATGAAGGTTTTAAATGCACTGATTAAAGCCAATCAAAATATTTGGTTGATTTCGCAAATTTTTAATTCTCACTTCTGCTTCCATTTTCTGGTTATTTGTTATTCACAGAAGCGCTATTCGCGGTTTAAGGTGAATCAGTACAAAAAGGACAACTTACTCAGTTCTTGCTTGTTCTTGTTTGTAAGCTTTTGATTAATTTGTTAGCTTAAAGAATTGATATAATTTTTCTGCCAGAATGTCATCAGCTGAGTAAAACATTGTAAGAAAGCCAAGGGCTTAAAAGACATCAATATGTTCTCCTTTCACAAACAAATGCCTTTGTACTCACAAGCCAGTATCATAAGAAAGTCCACTCCAGGCTTATGGAATAGACCAACAAAATAAAAAGTTTATAATGTTTTGATGTATTGAATCATACAAAGTAATTCTGTTGAACTGTGTGTGTCTCCTTTCAGTGGATGAGGCCGTCCATGACCGTGATTTTACAGACAGCGAACACAAGAGTCGCAGTAATGGACTAGTACAGTCCTCCACCAGAAGTAGTACACAGCAGCCACAACCTGGCTCCTCGGGTAAGCTTTAGCAACCTGTCTGGTGTATGTACCACAGAACAGGGTGCAGAGTATTAACACAGCTTGTTTTATCTGGCTACAATGTAGGTATTTGTTTGGTCCCTGTTCTAAAAAGATTTTTCATTCCATATAGTTTATTATCAATTCAAATAGTAATATATATGTATGCATATCTTTGTAGTTGTTTGTGCCATTTGAATGAGTTTATTTATAAAAAGTTACAGAGAAATACATATAAACAACAATTTGCTGTTACTTCACATATTTTTTGCATGAAAATTGAACTGTATGTCATTGAATGTTTCTTTTTTATACTTTAGGTAGTAAGATGGATTCTGTCCCGGCATCCGACAGGGTCTTTAGTGGGCTGACATCGGAGAACATACCTTTTACGCCTCCTACCAATTTTATGCCAATATCAGAAGACATTGAAAGCAACTTATTCAAAATATCTGTGCCAAATTTTTCAAACTCTCCAACAAGCAATGCTGAATCATTCCACAGCATTACTCAATATACAACAACCACAACCAGAGATGAAAGTCTTGCCACACAGTTTCCAATCACAGGCAGTATGACATTTTCGTCGTTACAACAGCCAATGACAAGTAATGTTACAACCCAGTTGCCAGTGACAACTTGCGATAGTGCTTCTCAGCAGTTTGTTACCTCAGCTGTACAAAGTGTGACAATGTGTGTGACAGCTCAGGCTCTGGCAACTGTTGTCACATCACATCAACCAATCACTTCTAGATCCTCGTCCCAGCCAATCACAACAGCAGTGACATCCATACAACCAATCACCTCGTCTTTCTCTACTGGTTATGGTAAAGAGACCGTAGAGTCCACCCTTACCTCCCCTCACGGTTTCCCTGTGCTGTCCCTCAGGAGCTCTGTCAGTGATGATGACTTGCCAGATCCTTTATCGTCGTTCACTATACAATCACCAGTCAAGCCATGTGTGACAAGTCAGTGTCACACCAGTGAGGTGAGAGGAAGCACCTTGTCAGCTTCATATTCTTCATTTGTGAGCGGCGTGAACGACAGACAACATAGCAGTACTCCCATCACTGGGCGAGCCAATGCTGGTCTTGTTCTGCCTTGTGTGACAGGCATTACCTCCAGTCAAGAATTAACAAAAATTTCCCCAGCTGTTCAATCTACCTCTCCAACGGTGTTTGCCAAGCCCCATTCAGCTGTTCCAACTACCTCCCCAAAGTCATTGCCAACCATCAACATCCGTAGTCTTATGGATAAACTGGAAGCCAAAGCCAAAGGAGAGGTATGGAGTTTAAAAATGTGAAATTCTTGAATATCTGTTTCAATAATTTCTATATGCAGTAATAGGTACCTGTAGATATAAAAACCCAGTTGCACTGATCACGATTTATCCAAAAATGAAGCCTGTGTTATGAAATATTTTGAATCAAAAATGAGTTTACAATACATGATATTGGAGTAATTCTTTTTCCATTAATAAATGTTCAATACTAGTCTTAAAATTTTGGTTTGTATTGTTTTTCATAGTGATTGGTCTAGAGTTAATAACACTGAATGTATGTATGTAATTAATCATGTTGGCATATACTAGTATACATAGTATCTCTACCATGAGGTTTGAGAGTTAACACTGCTTGTACCAATGAAGTGCACATATTTCACTTCACAAATGTCTCCCCGTACACAGTGTATATGAATTGCTCCTGGAATGGTAATCTGATAAAATATACTAATCAAAGCTTGAGCTTCTGTGTTATGATTTAAAGTAGATTGAGAGATGCTTGTTTCTGAATTGCAGGTAGTAGAGATAGACCTACAGCCAAAACCAGCTGCCAAACCAAGTAGCAAGGGTCGGGGCAGGAAGAAAAATCCCCCACCAAAGAAGTCACCCCCCAAATCTGTCCAGCCTAAACCACTAGATCCATCAGGTGCAGGCAGTTGGTCTTCAGGTATTATAAAGAAGCACTTTTTTTTGTAAAGATTATATTGGCTTATAATGTAGGAAGAGTATGTATATTTGTCTTCAACCAAAACTTGTGACCTTGACCCTTGGCCTTGAAAATGAAATTGTCATCAAAACAATAGCCAAGAATTGTTGAGGGGGTTGGTGAGTAAAACCAGTAATACTATATTGAGATATTACTGTGCATGGATATGGAAACTTTTACAGAACACATTTGGGCATTATTTTTCAGAAACTGATGTATAGATATCAAGTGACCATAGATAACACCCTGGATGAAGGACGTCTCAGCAACTGAGGAATAAATACTGATCAAACTTGCACCATTCTATCTCATAAATTTCAAAAGTTTGCTTTAAGTAAAATATCATGGTGGCATATTGAATGATCTTCAAACAATGTGGAAGAGATTTTTCACAACTTATTGACTTGTTATTTGTAAAATCTCCACAAATGTTAATACTTGCACCATAAACCAATCTGTGAAATTAAATGCTACAACATAGTTTGATTATTCAGATGTAGAACAGGACATTTTCATTAAAAATACATTTTATCATTATGAGCGTCCTAGGCAGTATGATCATAGAAAAGAATATCTAGGGTTAGCCATCAGTACTTTTGTATATACATTTGCTGCCTTTGATAAAGTCAGTTCTCTAACAGCTGTACAAATAGCAACCATATAGTTATATTACATGCTGGTATCTTTCAATTGTGACTTTCACTGAAGATTATGCCCATTGAAACCCATTTAAGCTCCACCACTATGGACCAATTGAATTGAAATACTTACAATAGTCAGTATTAAGTTCAATCTGAACTACTTTTGAAGTCACAATTAATATTACATGTGTAAACAAGTTACTTCACATTGATATGATCTGACATATTCTGTTCATTTTCTTTTGTAGAACTATCAGCTTTAGTGAAGATTGCCTCTCCTGAGAAATGCACAACTCAAAGGTCAAGTGTCAAAAGGTCACGTGTCACAAGGTCAAGTGCTGCAAAGATGTCAGATTTGAATAGTGATCAGACAGTTCGACAGACCAGGAAAACTAAAACTAAGAAGGGAAATGAAACGTTCATGGCCGTTTTATCACCGAGTGGCAGCTGTGTCCACCATGTACCTGTCCTGGAGGTTAACTCCCTTAGCGAGTTTTCTGATGCTAAGGATTTAGTTCCTATGGGACAACTTGTTCCAACGAGCATACCTGTGGTGACGTCATCACATGTAACCCTGACAACAACACAGACTTTGATAACATCATCTCTGCCTTTATCATCCCAGGGTAATTCTATCTTATCTGTGTCCCTGTCAGCTGTACCATCCGTGACATCTTCACTGCAAACTGAGTGTATATCAAAGGTAGTGACAACAATGACATCGTCGTGTTTACCATTCGTCCAGACTGATGCCCCTCAGACACCCCCGACCAACACCTGTCACACAGACTATCCCAGCATGCCTGACTTATATGGTTCCCAACCGTCTCTACCAGTGCCTGCCACCACCTGTGACAAACCGAAGGACATACAACCAGATCATGCGTCTGTCCTTAATGATGCCTACTCTGCAGAGCGTGACTTCCTGGAGTCCCCCTGCTCTAGTATGTCTGGTTATGATGATGGGTCTGCTCGTAGAGATCATGTGATGGAGACAGGTGTGAAATCAATGACTGAACATCTCAGTGTTTATTGTGGGATTCCTGTTGACAAGGTAACACAGAGAGATATATATGCACGACCACTGGACTTTGGTTCTGCAGTACCACACTCAAGCTCGACAGAAGTCTCCTCTCCTCTCAGACAGCCCTCGTTTGGTCGCGGCAAGAAAACTCCAGTCACAAAGAAAAAGAAAATGGGTAGGCCTCCAGGAAGAAGATCAACACGTGGGAAATCACAGTCAAATGCTGGTGAGGACATTATGAATTCTCCAATATCATCACGAGAGGTGACCAAGGCTTCACAACAAAATGTAATGTCTCCTACTTGTAGTAGAGCTGGTAGTTGTGTTGATCAGTCTGACTCCTGTACCGACTCACTGGACGGACCACCCTCACAACAACCCTATAACACTCCACTACGGGGTAAAGCATTGTCATCTCCAGGCACTCCATCTCACACCTTCTCACATGTGATGGGAAAGACTGTGGCAGTGACATCAGGTCAGGTCAGAAGTCCCAGTGAGCCAGCATGCACACCTCTACCAGACATCGACAACAGTCCTGCAGGTACACCTGACAAACTGATGATCTGTACACCAACTCACACCGACGACATACCAACAAAGGGGGCTACATCTCAACGTCAAGTCTTAACCCTAGGAAATGTGGGAGCATTAAGCCTGCACGAAGTTGTAAATTCTCCATCTTATGACGATATGGCAAGTCGAGATAGTGTTTTATCTAAGCAGGCCCCAAGCCCATCAGTACAAGGACTTCTTATACATCAATGTGAGCAAGATGGTGATAGAAAACAGACCGTGACATCCAAGGACATTTCAAATTTAAAACTTACGGATCATGATAACAATGAAGCTATGGAGACACTGGACAAAATTCCATCTCCACATCAGGTCTTGGATAATGCAGAGAGCATTCATGAATCAGAGATCAGCAGTGCTATCTTGTCTATTCAAGACAATGCTACTTCTGTGGAGATTTTTAGGTCTAGTCCTGTCAACATGTCGGAGAGTAGAAATACAGCCTCAGGTAGGAAACCTACTTCACCAAACCCTCACACTCAACAGAAGGTGTCTATCCCCTTACCAGACACACTTCAACAGCTTACTAACCCCACAGGCAAGGAGTCTGATTTAATTATCAGCATTGATAATCACCAGTTGTCCACTGAGGCCAGCGACAATAGCCAGCCATCACAAGGCACAGTCGGAGATCAGCAGCCAGACATCAGCAATCAGTCAGTGACTAACAGTAGCTCAAAAAGTCAGCAAAATCATGTCATCAACCAATCACAAAGCCCTACAACCGACCGATCACAAGACCATGTAATCAACCAATCAGTAGATTACCTAGGCATTTTAAAAGTTTCACAATCGATGATGAGTTCGACTAATATATTAGAAGATGCTATGAAGCAGGTATTTTCCGCTTCAGATCAACAGCAGACATTTTTTAGTTCAGCTCCTGTCTTGACTGGTACACAACTAATGGACAATTCATCTACAGATCAACAGGTTGTGCCGTGTAGAGGGACACCTTCCCAGGTGGTCAGTTCTCCAGCACCTGTGGTTAGTCAAACACAGTTCATGGTATATTCTCCAGTTCCTACCCAGACAGTGCAGTCCACAGCTGCATCTACACCGGCAGTTCACTCGACTGCTCCCGGCTTGACTCATTCTCAGTTTATAGTCAACTCACCTGCTCCTGTTACACCAGCATCATTCATTGTTACGTCAACAACTTACCCAGCTACATCTATAGCCAGCTGTCAATCACAGTTTGTCTTGAACTCACCAGCGACTCCTGTGATGGTCAAGTCCCCTGCAACTCCATTGATTGTCAATTCACCAGCTACTCCTCAAGTTGTCAACTCACCTGCTGCTGTGATGGCTACTGCCCCATACAAAAGTGTGTGTTCTCCTGCTCCACATAAAGTGCCCTCAAGGGCTCCCACACCTCAGATGGAACCTGCAGACTTTATCCCTGATCGATCTGGGACAATCTACGTTACCCCAAATGTGCTGGCACAGATGTCATGTGAAAACAATCTGGTGGTGCAGCAGGAGAGAGCAGTCACTACCACCTCCTTGGTACCATGTTCAACTGTTGGTTCCACTGTAGACAATCGTCTGAATCATGGTATTCGAGGACCAGATGTAGGTCAATCGCCCTGTGCTCAGTATCAATCTGACCAGGATATCTTTGCAGAGACTACAGATGAGGAGGTGGCTGAACCTGCTCCAGTTCTAAAAGCACCATCAAAATTGCCCATCATCACAGAGGTCTCCCATGATATTGCCAAGATTCCCTCCCTGTTTGATACCATGGATGGACACAACCAAGTCATGACACAAGCAGAGAACACGGAGCCTCCCTGTCGCACAGGAAGAGACAGTCCTCGATACTTCTCAGCATTAAGCAACAGTAATGATAATCCAGTGAGTGATCAGTCATCTAGGATGGAGACTTTTCCAAGTAGTCCTAACAGTGGAGAGTTGAAATCGCAGAATCATCCTAATAACTTAGCAAAACCTGATATCCAAGTCTCACAAGTGAGTGACAGTGACGATGACTTAGATATATTGGGGGACTGGGACCATGATTTGTCAGCAGGGGAGATAACCAAAGTTCCCATAACAGAACACACCATCAGCCATGACAGTACATCTTTGTGTAATGTATCCTGTAGTCCTAAAAAGACAGCTTGGCAAACTGGCTTTGCCACCAAGCCTTCCTCGACCACGTCAGCTTTTATCAGAAAAATTCTAGAACAGAAAAATACACAACAGTCTTCTGAAAAGAAAAGTCCTGTACCTACAGAAAGTATTTCCTTAACGACACAGACTGCTTCACAGAAGATAAGCCCGGAGTTAACAGCTAGTTCTACCGTTGCTCTGTCAACACAAAACAAGCCTGTCTCTGCCGATCATCATGCCAAAGAGAAAGTTCCGCGGCGAGTTCAAGTCATTACATTAAGTAAGGAAGTGTCAAAGGTCAGTAAAGACCCTCAAAATGCTGTACAAAGTGCTCGGGGACCCTTCAAACATCCCCAGGAACTCACGCCAAGGAAATCATCACACATAAGTGGCAAACTGACAAGCCAAGTGAAACACTCCACCAGTAATGACAAGGGCTCTAGTGGTGGAGGTTCAGCAGAGAAAGATGTGCCACCCCTACACCAATATATAACTCCACCCAAAAAGAGGTTTACAGCATCACTTAAAAGTGGTGATGGATTATACTTTGTATCCTCTGCTGAACAGCAAGGGAATGTTTCCACTAACATGAGAGACCATTCACACCAGTCAGAGAGTCACAATTCTAGTGCTAAGGTGTCACTTCCTGGACAGAGTCCTCGGAAGAATAGAAAGTCAACTTTGACCCCCAGGAAGGACATAGACTCAAGTCACGTGACCCAAGGTAATCACAGTAGAACAGAAAGTAGAACTTCAGACAGTTTATCTTGTCATGGTAGGACTTCAAGAAGTCCATCTCGTGCTCCTCATGATCAAAGAACTTCAGACAGGAAATCACAAAGTCCATCTCATAGAAAAGCTTCAGATAGGACATCGCAAAGTCCGTCTCATAGCAAAAATACAGATAGGACATCGCGAAGTCCATCTCATAGAAAAACTTCAGACAGAATACCACAAAGTCCACCTGGTCATAAAATATCAGGAAGGTCATCACAAAGCCCATCTCCACATAGAACAGTTTTCAACAGAACTACAGAAAGCCCCTCAAGAAGTAAAAATCTAGAGAGGGTTTATGCAAGTCCAAGTATACGGCGGAAAGTGTTTGAAACCAGTGTAAATAACGACAGAAGAGTTGGTAAAAGTGAGGACATGACCCCTCATGTGAACACAGAATATGATAAAGACAATGAAAATGTAGAGAGAGTCAACACAAGATCCTCTATAGGTCGGCCTAGTTCTTCAGCATCCCACCCCAGATCGTCTGGATCAGGAGCTTCCAACAAAAATACGACCCAGCGACAGACATCCCCAACTCCAAAACGAGGTCACAAACGTCAAGTGGACGGTTATCAAGGTGGGGAGGTAAGTAACTTGTTTCCACTGGGAAATTACCTATAGATACTCGGATAGCTGGGAAGGTATTAAGTTACCCCAAAATGACAGATACCTTTATAGAAAATGTTGGCATGGCTAGGAATAAAAATGAAACTTGTGACAATATGTTGTGATGCTTGTATGGGTACAATCACCTGACACTATTATCAACTTAAGAAGAAACTTACCTGTGAGTTGGAGGCAGAGAATTATTAACTGATATGTTAAATTTAGAATGTTGCTCATTCTGGTTGATATTGAGCTAGCACAAGAGGTAATAAGGTTCATTAAAATATTTATCAACAATTCATGTGTTCCACTTCAGCTTTTAATTTCACTTATCATAAAATGTTTTTGAAAACTGAATGTGCTGGGCAAATCATACAAATATTTTTTTATTTTTTCAGGTCAAGGCGAAAAGAGCCAAAAAGGTGAGTTAAGTCTAGATCTATAGTCCATCATCATCAGATTAAGAAAACCTGGGGT
>JAUMHH010053441.1:1914-23452 GCA_032359455.1 Chlamys rubida
ATACAGAAATAATATTCCAACCCACAGACCTTACAGAGGTTATCATCATACAGAAATAATATTCCAACCCACAGACCTTACAGAGGTTATCATCATACAGAAATAATATTCCAACCCACAGACCATACAGAGGTTATCATCATACAGAAATAATATTCCAACCCACAGACCTTACAGAGGTTATCATCATCTACTCCAGCATACAGAAATAATATTCCAACCCACAGACCTTACAGAGGTTATCATCATCTACTCCAGAACTGGAGTACATGTTATCTTCTACCTGAAATAATATCCTCCCTCCCTCAAAGTTTTAAGTTTTATTTCTAAAGCTGCGATACAAGGTTGAATACAAAGCTTGCAATACTCTAGCTCAAAATAAGAAAAACATGCCTTCGAAATGTGATCTAGTCTTTAAGTACGGCCAAAATGTTAGGAGACTAGAGTTACATTTAAATGTAAATTGTAGGAAAGTTGAGAAGAATTTGTTTTAGTTGTAAAGGTCTCTGGAACACAGTAACATTAGAATAGCTGACATATTTACAGGTCAAAGAGTCAGCCCATCTGCACTGCCGTGTGCCTGGTTAGTGCGAAACAACGAGAATATTATTTGTTAGCTGGTAAGGCAACCTGTTAACTGATACTGGAAGTAGTTCAGTTCAATTTGCTTCATGTAGAAATTGAAACTTCAACCAAAATAAAATCAACAATCCGCTAATATGATACCTCAACATTTTCTCCAATTCCTATGCATGCTTGAAGTAAAAATGTATTTTATCGAAATAGAAGATTGAAATAAAAACATTTCTATATAAAAACAAAATCTACTATCTAGTGAGTTTGTTTTCTAGCCATGAAGTTGATCAAGTCTCATAGCTTATGAATGTGTCAGTTGTTTTTCTCTTTATGTTGTGAAATTTTTTTTTTCTCTGAAACATTTCAATCGTTAATAGTATCATATTATAGGGATGCATACCATAAATAGCTGGTTTTGTACAGTGGGGACTGGAGACGACTTAAAACGCCATCTATACATCACATATATAGGGTTTTGTCATGATAAGTCCATCCCTACAAACACATGCCCTCTTTAAATGGTCTCTGCATCTGCCTTTTTCAATTGTATAAAATGCTGTTGGACTTGATTGGAATCAACAATGTAATCATGATGGGAATATCAATGTGAAAAAAGTTGAAAAGTTGTGTCTGCTGGAGAAAATAATTTGAATTGATAAGGAAAATGTGATTATTACAACACAATAGTTTCAAGATTTTCGCAATAGTTTTCCCACTATACTCATTTTAAAATTACTTAAACCAGCAAATTGTTTTCAGATTTCGATAATGGCTTCCATCTCTACCTATTTGGAAATGAAATCATAAACAATGTGTGTGAATGTGCTGCAATTATTTTTGGCATTTTGGCGGTTTTCCTCTATGAAATGCTTACTGGAAAACATCTGGCAATGAAAGTGGAACAAGCGGCCATTAATTGTTGAGGCTTTCAGTGACAGCTGTATCAAACTTACAGCAGTACAAATGCCTGTAATTGGCCAAAGTGTGAGTCAGGATTCTTATATAGCTACCAGGGGGGGACTTCTAATTGTCTCCGGCTTTATGTACAAACGTTCTAATGTAAAAACATTGTGTTCTAGAATTGGCATGTTATTTGTAAGATAAAAACTGGAGTAATAAACTAAGGCAGGTTCACAATTACTGAACATTGTCAATTATATTACATTACCCAGTGAGAGAAAGTACATTACCTTGATGTGTCTGCTACATACGTACATACATACATACATACATACGTACATACAACAGGCAGGCCTTAAAAGAACAGTACCGTAATTGGACTTGAATTTTAATTCTGATGCATGAATTTCTTTCTTTGTTTTAGATCCCTGACCAACAACAGAATTCAAATCATTGATCCAGACAGTTTGGAGGTCTGCAAAAATTTACAGCTTCTGTAAGTATCCAGTTCTGTGGTAGAGAACTTTAGTAGTCATGGGCAAAAAAGTATTTTGTACTGTCTTGTAGGTTTTTTTGGGATTATCTTAAAGCAATTATTAAATGTCTTTTCAGACTTGTAAATCATGTAAAGTATAATTTGACAAGAAATTTGTCAAAGTAACAAAAGGATACCGTACACAATAACAAGGGGAATTCTGATATCTTAACTAGTAATATTTAGTATATCTTAACTAGTAATATTAGTATATCTTAATTAGTAATATTTAGTATTTCTTAATTAGTAATATTTAGTATTTCTTAATTAGTAATATTTAGTATTTCTTAATTAGTAATATTTAGTACAGCATCAATTCAGCATTATTCAGAAAATAATTGCGATGGCTAATTAATGTTATATGCTGATGAAGTGTCGCAGATCATAAGATTGCTAATGGTATAAGCTAAGGAAATGTATCCCAAGTCTGGCTGGCTGAGAAAGTGATGTCAAATTGCTAATGCTATGTGCTGGGGAAATGTACCTGGACCTGGGATAGCTGAGAAAGAGATGTCAGCAATTACTTTCTAATCAGAATTTTCACAATGTCATATTTTGAAAAGAAGAGTTTTAATAAAAAAAAATGTGTAAGGCAATGATTGTGTGGGGAGTTGACAATAGCCTGTGTTTGTCATGTTAATTTGGCCACTGAAAGGCCATCGGTGTGTGTATGTGTGAATGGCGAGAAGTCCCTACTCAAAGGCTAGTGGACCGTGCTGGCACCAGCTTGGGTATAGGAGTGGAACAAGCCACTTCATACTCGCACATAAGACGTCCTGCCCTTTCTCACCTCACCATAACGAGCTCATCTTTTCACCGCTGTAGAGCCCTATTCAGTGGCCCCGATATCTCCAAACCACATATCCTAGCTCTATTCAAAGGGAAATATTGGCAAGTGATCATCCGCCTTCAATTATACAGCAGAAATGGAGATTTGAATTGTAAAACATTTCACTCGTCTCTTCACCTGTAGAAAGAGGTTTTGTGTTGCTCCAAGTAAGAAATCTGGTATTCATGCTGGATCTGATGAATTCTCTGTTAACATTCTGTAAAGTTGACATCCTCTACAACACAAACACAACTGTCTGGTATTGTACCTTTTAGTATTTATAGGTCGGTTACATTTGACTGTTATTTTTCTAGTGGTATTTTAAAAAACATGGAATAAAAATTTTGCTTAGATTATGGTCTCAAGATCAAGAGATATTGTAATATATGTTAATTACCATATCAAAATTCAATTAAATTTTATAATTTAAAGGCATTAATCTGATCGACGATTAAATAATAGATCAAAAGATATAATATCCTAAATCTATTTAAATTCAATAATGCTGTACATAATTGACAAGATTCACATGTTTTGATAGCATAAGTTTTTTTTCTCGGCAGATACACTAAAATTTATGAATTTATTTCATTGAAATTGACAGGATTACAAATAGTTTGAATAGTCAGATGTCAGTGTTCCATTTTGAAATGTAAAGAAGTAAAGAAAATGATAGCTTGCAGTATTAAATTTTTGTAAAATATTATAGGGTGTTTCTCATTTGATTCTGGAGTAAATGGCACCAATGGCTTCTGATGGAGGACAGGTGTAAGTTTGGGGCTCCATAGGGGTGAGCAATGTACAGACCTGGGAGGTTTGGGGAGAAAAGACAGGAGGGGACCTAAGATGCAATTTAGAAGATTGTCCGTGGAAAGGGATTGGCTTGTGGGGGATATGGAAGTGTATTGTAGAGGGTGAGGTAAGGGAAGGGGTGCGGGAAGTAACTGTAACACGGTGTCTGTGACCCCTCCTCCCCTGTCTAGGATTCCCCACCCATTAGAAATGGTAAGCAGGTGTGGGCTAACCAGGCTCATGCCACAATTAGGAGAATTTAAGCTTTTACAGCTTTTATGTGTATTAGGAAGGTAAAAAAGTTTCCTCCATCTTTCTACTCTGGTAATAAAATTCAGAAATTCTGCATGAATTTGGCAGTGAGGAAATGGTACATGTGTATGCAGTCTGGTTTGACTGGTGGGGAGGCACGCTGTAAGCTAGGAGCACATGTTTATTTGTGCTATTTGCAAGAGATCAGGTTTGGCATTACAGCAAGATAGAACTAGATTTGGATACCAAATGAATTGGGGGATTTTTAACTGACAAATTTGTTTTCGGTTTTTTTCTCCCCTCTGGAGCTACCGGGGAGGGTTTCACCGCAGACTCTGGGTTTATATAGCTGGAGGCTATCTTATGTTACTCTGTACCAAATGAATCGGGGATTTTTTAACTGACAAATTTGTTTTCTTACTGGAGCAGGGTTTCACTAGTGTTTGTAAGGTTTTAAATAGTACAGGGCTATCTTATGTAGTTGGCAGTGGCTTGGTTTCTACAGCTGTCCATAGCATACTATACTTGATAATGTACACACCACTCCAAGCTTCCCCTTGATATTGTGGCTCATAATCAATGCTGGAACATGTATATATTCAGCATGAATGTTTTATGTCGTATCACCGACATAAGCAACGATTACATAGAGAAGAAAGAAATTTTGTATAAAATATATATATTGAAAATAGAAAAAAATAAGCAGATCATTACAATATTTTATATAACATGTACACTATAGACTGAATATTGAGTAAGTGAGGCACTACTAATGATTAGATAATCATTATATATGTAACACATACATAAAGATTATACGGCTACGGAGATGTGTACATCATACATTTACACCAACCATCCGTGTAAAATTGTCGTACAAAACACCTCTCCATTACAGATGCCTTAACAATGCTCATAAAACAGCTCTGTTAATTTCAAATACAATAACGTCCTCATAAGCTTTCTCCGCAGAATTCCCCAGTATACCATATCACATTCATAGCCAGTGCCACGCAATTATAGCGGAATAATGGATAAATGCCTCTTCCTATGCAAGACACAATTTGAATGAAAAGGGCAAATATGTTGTTAATAGTGTAAGAGTATTGGGCTAGTTGATACTGGGATGGGTTAAACAGTCTGATGTATTGTTCTAACACTAGCGCTGTACCTGAGGTCTCAGGTCTTTAGCTATATCATGTAATGCTGTAATCCCGATGGAAATGGAAAACTGCAAATCAATACATTCACAACACAGATCAGAAACGGTATTCTGCAGACTGTAAAATGTTAACCACTATGCTGGCTAGAGCCGTTTTATCTAAAACTCGGTTAGCTTAACACCGTCTCTGAATTTGCCCCAAACTGATTTTGTCCTTTCCTAAAATTGCATCCGTTAAAATTTTTACGTTTCCTTCATTGAAAAATAAAGAACAAGAAATAGGAGTATAGAAAATATTGCATCTTACGCAATCATGTAAAAAAATTAAAAATTAAAACCACGGTTTTGTTTTGTAAACCTAACGATTGTTTGAAGAGGCTTACGCAGGCTACTATACCGCCCCATACCAGGGAGGGAAGGGAATCTGTCCACGATTGATGGGCTCACGGGCGGGCAAGCAGGATTGGGATAGGGAGAGAGGTACACAAGTTTAGGGACACTCGGGATGATGTATACGTTGCCGTAACACATTACATATAGTAGCGGGGCCCAAGTACTTCTCCTAACTATGTATTACACAATCTTATATAGCATTTTAACGTGTATGGATGTAATCTGGGCGATCATAAATACTTTGTCTGCTTATTGCATGGATGAAATTGCATCGACCACTGCTGTTGGATTTGGTTGTAAGGCTAGATACAGAGATGATACACAGCTAATTGGCTGGTACTACAAAACACAACTATCTGGCCGGCTTCTCAAGTATGTGTGAATGTTATGTACACTGCTGGGCCAAGTTTATATCTATCTCGTTGTGTTTGTAAGAAGCAGACAATGGTATTCATTAATATAAAAGGCATCTGTAGGCTCTGTGTGATAAGCGGTACTTAGGCCGAGGTGTTATGTAATAGGGCATCAAACACCCAACTTTCTCTCCTACAAGGAAACTTATAATTGATGTGCTGACAATAATTAAAGTAAGCAGGCTAATATGATGTCAATTAATAATGAAATTCCTTGATGGCTGTAATATTACAAATAGAAGATGCTATTTTCGTTAAGCTAGCACAGAAACTTGCAGCGATGTGATCGGAAACTATACATTTAATTTGTTATACAAATTTAAAGAAACTACAGTGTAATAACGTCCATGTAAATAATTGAAGAAAACATGTTTAAATAAAATGCCAAGGTATTTGTCTTTGGAAAGGTTACATGTGCAGAAAGGAATTGTGCATTCAAAAACTTGATGAAAAATGAAATAAGTGAAAATAAAAATAGATGAAAAAAAAATGAAATAAGTGAAAATAAAAATAGATGTATCAAAACAGTAGGAAACAATTGAAATAATTGAAGTTTTTATCTAAGCCACCAGAAACAGGAATGGAGAGGTGGGCGGATATATACAGAAAAAAGAGATGAAGAAAGATGATGGGCTAAATAATGTATAAAAACATTGTGAATGTGAGGAACAGCTGAATGGCTGTATATAACCCAGCTGAGGGTTGGGGGAGCAGTGTGGAGCCCATCAAAACAGCTGCAGAGTTACACAATTTCATCTTATCAGAACAGGATAGGGTGGCAGACTTCTGTTTTGGTGGATTTTTATTTGTAGAGAGGAATTAGATACTGTAACATTTATGGAAATCTGGTAAATTTGTGGGGCTTGTTAGGCGGAATAGGTGTAGAATACAGTGCCTTAATGAAATGATCTGTTTTTCATATGAAACCGTGTAGATAGGGGCAGTGATACAGGGGGGACCATCTGTTGAGGGTAATGAGGAGGTACATGTATCCGGAGGGAGGGGAGCTTTGGACCCGGTCCAGGAAGTGGGACGGCAGATATATCGAGAGGTGTTCATACCTATATACAGTGTATGCACTATCAGGTGCAGGCAATCTTGTAAATAATTGAATTCGTGATCTTACACTCCATCTTGTATACCTAGGTTGATGATATGGGGCATAACTCCTGGTCTACTAATAGTAAAATTATTGGGAGTATTAAATGATTTTGATAATTAAGGACTTGAATCATGGGGAATGGAAGGGGCTAGGTGGCTGGCCTGAATGGGAATATGGAAGGGGCTAGGTGGCTGGCCTGAACGGGAATATGGAAGGGGCTGATGTATTGTTCACTTGACAATGATGGAAATGGTTGAGTGTTATAATTATATAATGTTGACAGGACAGAGGAAATTGACCTCTTACAATTAATTCTGTGGCACATTTTCAACTAAATAATCACTTACTTGTTGATGTTAAAAATCATTTAAGCTGAGTAATAATCAAATAATTAGACCAGGTATTCGATCAGTTTATATTCTCTAAGAAGGAGTCTTAAAGAGATGAAAATTGAGAAAGAAGAAGACTGTAAATAGGGTAATTTGTAGGCTTGTAAAGTGTCCAGTATGGAAATGTATTGACAAACATCAGAGCCTTGTGTTAAGTGAATAAGAAGAATGTACGTTTACTACGGGGTAATTTATATACAGGGTGTATTTAGTAGGGCTATAGAAGGCCTTGGTGCATGACCACAGAAACAATGGATAGATATAATCAGCCCCACACCTGGCCAGGAACGACACTGGCCAGGTAAACCCTAGCCTGGTATCGGTACAATGGGGCACTGTGTCTGTATGTGTACAGGTAAAGGGATCCTACCCCACCACACATCCCTAGTAGGCTCTCTACAAGTAGGCTTTTTGGAAATGTATACCTTTTCTTTATTATTTACTAGACTTACACAAGTCTTGTTAATGCATTGTACTTGTGGAGACCTGAACTGGCTAGTGACCAGGGAAAATCTTGAAATTTGAGCACAGTGGGCCATTTCAGCAATTTTTAGTCAATAATCAAAATTAAGAGGGGCCATTCTATGTAAAATTAAAATTAAATGGGAACATGGAGGGTTCAATTTCAGTTTTTAGGAGTCATGGCCCCATGGCCCACTCCAGGATTATCCCTGAGTGACCTGTATGTTGAGACTATAGTTCTAGACCTGCACAAGTCATCTATATATAGCCCTGTATGTGTCCTAAGCTACTAGCAAATAGTGTATATGTATATGGCTTTGTTGTGACATTCTTACAAATCACCTGTATGTATTTGGTTCTATATAAGTTTGCTAAAGTCCTCTGTAGTCCTGTACCGAAATAAGCTTTTTGGAGACTCTGGTTCTAGACTTGTACAAGTCCTTTAGACATAGCCCTTTATGTGTAAAAGTTTGTTGAGACATACGAGGGAATAAAATATGTGTAGTGGGCTTTGTTGTGACATTCTGACAGATCTCCTGTTTGTATCTGGTCCTAGACTTGTACTAGACACTGTACTTTGTATATGAGGTGTGTAGTGGAACTTGAATATGACTTCTGGTACACGATGAGTGTTTGTTTACCATGGTGTTCATAGAGGTCTGGGAACTTGTAATCACAAGTAAATAGGAATCTGATGAAAGTGAAATGTACATGTGTATAAAGGATGACAGTATTGTCATGTGGATCTGAGAAACATCAAAAATAGGTTGCTGAACTTGAATATTAAAATTAAACCTGGAGCACCTGATATGAGCTGTGATATAATTATATAAACACACCACAATTGACGATTTCTTGTTTTTGTAGGGACTTGACCAATAACCGTCTGACCTCGATCACCCGTGGATCATTCTCTGAGCTGAATAACCTGCGCTCTCTCTACCTCAGTGACAATCACATCTCTAACATTGAAGATGGAGCTTTCCGTGACCTGCAGAGCCTTGAGCTTCTGTAAGTATGCTATAGCAGTGTACAAGTAATAGGACATTAGATCCTTGATGTGGTACAATGTATTCATATGGCAGTATTGTTCTATCATGATGGCATCATAATTATTGAACTCGATCGGCACATACATTATACATTGTTCAAAATGTCAGAAATCTGAACTCCTTACTTAATCAAGCTTCGTCATATTGAGTTTAGTTTCTGTTCTACAGCAAGATAAAAGAATTAATATGTTCCGTTGATTGTAATGAGAAATTGAAACTCAGGTAGATAAATGTACAGGTGATATTTAACAGAGTAATGCAAAATCTTATAATTTATTTTTCTCCTCAACAGGGAATTAAACAATAACGCCATCTCCTGGACGATAGAGGACATGAACGGAGCCTTCACTGGTCTAACCGCTCTCACCAAGCTGGGCCTGGAGAACAATAAGATCAAGTCGATCGCCCAGAATGCCTTCAGTGGCCTCAGCCAAGTAGTGAGGCTGAACCTGCTGAACAACCCCATCACCTCCATCCAGCGTGACGCATTAAGGGTCATGACTCAACTCTCTCAATTGTAAGACTCCATAGCATTGTTTCTCCACAGGAATTTCATCAACAGGATAGCTTTTTTCTCCATTCTTTATATAAAATATATCCTTTCATAGTTAAAACATTTTTTTACATTTAAATCTACAGGAGATATTTTTCACATTTTTAAGCAACATACATTTAAAACATTTTTCTACGTCTCTAAGCATTATGGAGTGATGTTTAAGTGCCTGCATGCTAATAAGTGTCATTATCTGTTGGTTTTTGTGCATTAGAAAATCTCTTTGTCGTAGGAAATTGAGCACACATGTGTACTTACGCTTAGGGAAGCAATTTCTGTTTTAAAATTAAGTGCTGTTTTCTTTGACTTAAGTTTGAGGTTAATAGCATTGAAACATGTTTGGCTCTCAAGGATCATGTCTTCCAGATTTTCTTTGCTCAAAAGTCCCTACGATTTGTCAAGATTCAAAGGAACAGTTTTAATGTTGCTTTTTTTTCCCCTGTTTTCTAGAGGAGTACAATTTATCTTTGAGACAATGATGATGTATGGAGTGTGAGGGTATAATTCTCCCATTCTTTCCTAGTTCTCCGTCATTAATGACTTCTAATAGTATTTCCTTCTTATTGAAATGCATGAAAGACAAAACAATGAGTGGTTTATTACAACTCGTTAAATTGTTAGCCATATAATCCGAGAAAGGCTTGTTCAATCTATCTGCCTTAAGACCCAAAAATACGCAGCCTAGTGGCAAAATGATTGAGAGTGGTAGATTTTAATGTGATTAAAAACATGTTAATCGCTGGGCATAGGAGGAGAAAACCTGTGAGTTGATTAAGTTTGCCGGTGCTGTTGTTAATTTGGCTGGGGTGTAATACCATGGTAATTGGTACATGCAGTAGCATACGAATGTGTCTCGGTGATTGATACGTATTAAATAGGGCGCTTAATGACCCATTAACCTTTGATGAGACGGCCACCATTTTACAATTAATACCAACGCTTTTCCAAAGCTCTCAATTTCCTTAGTTAAAGTTTTTCTCTCATTTGTAGATCTTTTAATTTCCTCAGTATACAATGCCCCATAGGCTTTGTGTGATCCACAGTTTCTCAATGTTGTATTTTTTCCCCTCTCATTTGCCGATCGATTGATTCCTCCAGGTTATCATTAGGCTCCTGCACCAATCCTCTAACTGCAGTCAATTGGTTATTTTTCAGGTTTTTTTCTCTCGTTTACAGATCATGATTTGATTGTTAATTACCTCAGAAAATCCCGTGTGGTTTTAGTAGTTCAAATATCTCTGTGTTGGCTGTTTTTTGTGTTGTTGGTTTTAGACTGCTCTTCTCTATGTATTTCCCAGAGGTTGCCCAAAGTTCTAACTTGCAGATTTTTTTGTGTACTTTCAGATCATTTAATTCATCAAGTCTACTGTGTGATTGTCAGCTGTCGTGGCTGCCTCAATGGCTGGAAGAAAAGGGTTTCCAGAGCACAGTCACGGCTGTATGTGCCCACCCCGCCAAACATAGGGGCAAAAATATCTATACTATTGATCCACAAGAGTTCAAGTGTGGTAAGTATCAGGTCAAGGTCATCCAGCTTATAAGGTCAAGGTCAAACCAGCTCAAACCGAAAGATTAAATTTGGCATAGAAATCTGTAATTAGAATTTTACAGATTGAGACAAAGACTTAATAAAATTCTATGTAACCAAATCTTGAATCAGAAAATGTTACATTTTTACCAGGGTACCTGTATCTTTTGTTCGCTAATTGAAGGTAAATTGAATCGATAAAAATAGAAATTCAGTTAAAACAAATTTTAATTTGAAAATGAAGCAACAAGGGTTCAAATGATTTGATTGTCAGAGTGAAATGTTACAATAAAATCTTTGTACTATCAATATATAATCATACTTAATCAAATCTCGTCATAGTATGACCAGCTTGTCAGAGTAATAAATGTAAAATAAAACCTTTTTCTACCAATGTACACTCATAATGGTGTCACATGTGTGTTCCCTGGCAAAGCATTGTCTTAGAAAATCAAACTTAAGAATAAATTCAAAATAGAAAACCACTTTCATATGTCAAAAGGCATTCTTATGCCCCCACCACATAAGTGAAGGGGGTTTAAAGTATTTGCCATTTCTGTCAGTCCGTCTGTCGGTCGACAGCTTGTTTAGCTCAGTTTCATCAAAGTTTATATGTAGATTAATACATTTTCATGAGTACTAGACTGTCCTATAATATACCATGTAGGTTACTGTGACCTATCTGCTTCACTGACTACATTTCCATCAAATCAGGGGGGTATCTAGGTTTAACAAAACGTTTCTAGTTTAATGTTTATTGTGGTGATTTGTGGTATGATTTAACCATGAGTTTTTTCACCTTCAGAGGGAGACTTCCTACAGCCAGTGATCACGGTGAGCCCAGTGTCCCAGATCGCACTGAAGGGACAGAACATCACCCTCAACTGTAGCGCCAACAGTACCATGCAGTCACACACACAGTTCAGCTGGAAAAAGAACAACATGGTAGGCCTTGATTTCAGACCTGCTTGTAAATAAAAACAGATCAGAGGTTTTTTCCTGCAAGAATTAGAATTAGAATAATTTTTTTGAATATCTTGATTGTAACATTATGAAAAATCCAAATAGAAGAATTGTTCATCTTATTATAAACTGTCAGTATATTGTAATGTAAGTATGTTGTTTGTGTTCAGTTGTTGATGGACAAGAACGTGGAGAACTTTGTGCGTGCGGATGGAGACATCTACAATTACACGTCCCACCTCCACCTGACCCGTATACAGGACTCCGACATGGGTCTGTACCAGTGTATCATCTCCAACGAGTTCGGCTCGGCCTACTCCAACAAGTCCGACATCCGTGTCCATGGTACGTACCACCTCCCAGTCAGTGATAGCTCATCCTCTAGTATACTGGTTCAAGTGATGTACTCTAAAGATCAGGAAAAAGTTCTAATAGAGATCATATAGGAATGTCATTGCACTGTGGACTACAGCCTGGTATGCATAGAAAGACACTGATCTTTTTCAGTATCTATTCTACAGTAGTACTCTGGTACCCACACACAGTCAGTAAAACTGGAAGCTCTTTGGAAAATAAGTTCTTACATTCATGGTTGTACTCTGTGTTTAATATCACTAAGTGAATGTTGATAGCTGCCTTTTGAATCAAATTGAAATGAAATGTCAGTCACAGTAGTTTGAGCTGTGATTTGTCTCCACTTTCAATCCTCGTCCTCTAGCTATATATCTGATTGTAAGTTGTAGTTACAGTAATATTTGAACTAGTGTTATAAAATTTAATATATCTGTTTTTCAGTGTTCCCCAAGTTTGTGAAGACCCCCATAGATGTGACGGTCAAGGCTGGACACACAGCTCGCCTCCAGTGTGCAGCTACCGGTCAACCCAACCCAATAATTAAGTGGAACAAGGACGGGGATGACTTTCCTGCGGCCAGGGAGAGGAGGGTCCATGTGATGACCGCAGATGATGTTTTCTTTATCGTGGAGGTGAACAGGAAGGACGAGGGAGTCTACAGCTGTACAGCCAAGAACGCTGCAGGCATGATCAGCGCCAACGCAACACTGAGAGTGTTAGGTAGGTTATGTGGGCAATAAGGTCTTAACCAGGATCATGCAAATAGGTCAATTAGAGACAACATTCTTTTCATCATATTTCACTGATATTATACACTATTACCATAAAAACATAACAAATGCAGAATTACACCCTTATGTGCCATCCAGCAGAAGTAAGACTAGTTTGATCATTCTTGACAAAATAAATAAAAAGTCTATCAGAAGGAAATTATAGTTGTCATTTTACCAGTAATCAAAGGTTAAGATAAACATAAATGCTGAACAAAAATTTTCATTTCCACTTTAGAATCGCCGACTTTCGTAAAGCCAATGGAGACGATGAAGGTGACTTCGGTGGGGGATACCGCTGTGTTGGAGTGTATGGCCGCAGGAAGTCCTGCTCCAAGTCTATCCTGGCTTAAAAATGACCAGCCTTTAAAGGAAAGTCAGCGCTACTTCTTCACCGCCGGTAACCAGCTACTTATCATTGTACAGACCGAGAGGAGTGATCACGGAAGCTACACATGTGTCATGTCTAATACTCTTGGTAAAGAGACTGGATCCACTAACCTGCGCGTAATCCCCAAGAACCGCGGTGTTGTGACAGAAGTAAAGGGCGGCCAGCAAGGAAACAATGGTCCCAGCGACGAGTCGACAACCACAGGGATCATCATCATCGCTGTTGTCTGCTGTGTGGTGGGGACATCATTGGTGTGGGTAATCATCATCTACCAGACGAGGAAGCGACATGAAATGTACAGTGCTACACCCACAGACGAGACCACTCTCCCGGGCGAGATACCCAGCTCAGGGTATACGTCGTCCGACAAAGAGGGAAGCTTTACTCAGCCAGTTCCGATGACAACACCAAACTTTCAGTACCACGATTACCAGATGAAGGAATCTGGGTACGAGTCGTCATCGGGGCGTTTTCGGGCTGCGAGAGCGGCCATATTTCCCAGTGATGTAGATGAGGAGGATCATCAACAGTCGGTTCCCCTCACCTTGGGGGAACACCAGCTGGGCTCTGATTCCCCAGGTAAGGCATCCTAATACTATACAACTGCTTATAATAATGCATGGAACTGTCAGCTCTTGATGGCATTTTAAATTCATATTGATTTATACATGTTAAATAAATGATCTCTTCTGTGATAATGAACTCATATTGATTTATAAGTGTGTTAAATGATCTTATGTGACAATTTGTTCATATTAGTTTGTAAATGTGAAAAATGGTTTTATGTTAAATAGCTGATATTTAGTGTGTGTTGCGTCTTTTGGTTGAGATATAGGCAATATATGTTAGAGTGGAGAACTATGACATTGATTTAAGATTTGAAATTAAAATAACAGTGATTCCTAAAGGTTATTTGGATCTATTTTGGGAAAATCCCATTCTTAAGTGAAAGTAGACTTTAATAATGTTTTTCTTTTTTCTTTCCAACAGATAACAGTGTTTCAAGTTTACATTATCCAAACAGTGATGAAACAGACTCTTTAAAAAGTTCTCACAGTACAAACAGCACTCGTGCTAGTGATCAGCACACGTTAAGGACATTCCACCCCGTACCCACAAACCACGACACGCTGTCGTCGTCGTCGTCGCGGGTGTCCGCCAACGCGGACGCGAGTGGGGGTGGCCATTGTGAGGGGTGTGATCAGTGTCAGGGACTTACAAGTGGTGAAAGACAGAATTGTCACAGTGCTAATTATAGACACTCTTTATACAATAGTCCACAGCAGAGTGGCATGCCGATTCACCATGGATCCCAGCCCCAGCCTCCAGGTGCCTCGCACCCCGGCATAGGTAAGGTCACAACACGTTAATAATAATTGCCTCTAAATAGTTGAAGTGGAAGTGAATCATATCTTATAATTATTAGTACATCATATTTGAGTTTGTGTATCACACAATGCTTTCAATGGTGAACATTTGTTTCATTGCTATCATGTAAACCTCTGACCATGCACATCCAATAGAAAAAATGTCACTCTTGACCCGTCATGTCTTAACATACTGAGAGTTGAAAAATTAGAATTTCAAGTTAGTTTTTGAAATTCTCCAAAATTTACTGATGGTGTGACCAATAATCATGTATTAAGCGACGTATAGTAAAAATATATAATTGGATATCAGGAGTTTCATATGTATCACAGGTATTTGTTTTCCTTAAAGTGTACAGTACAATCAAGTATGTATTATAAGATAACAGGGCTAAGTTCCTGAGATAATTCCTGTCAAGGACACACATATAACAGAAGTATAGGTATGTTTCTTGTGACCATGCTTTACAGACAAGGGGATACGTTGATGTGAACTAGTTATTAAACCTGATCTTTTTATCACATTACAGATTACCAAGTTGAAGATGCTGTTTGTGATAGTCAACACAATGTTTGTAATTGTCGCTGTACATCCCCTGTACATAATAATTCTCCCCTCCCCGTACCAAGCAATTCTACAGGTAAGCTGGCTCCTCTATACTTCAGATAGAACGTGAAAACAAATCTACTAACCACATTATCGTTCAACAGTTCAATGTACCTTCACATTTATTTTAAGAATTCCTGTTAAAGGAAAGTTGATGATTGTTTTTATTACTGTTTCATAAGGATAATTTTTAATGATAATTTCATTAAACTAGTAAATGTTTTCACACAAAATTTCCTAAAAATGTGAAAATCTCAATTTTAATGAAGCAAAATACAGATTTTAGTGAACCGAATTGAAATCATGAAAACAAATCTGTCACCAATGTCTCTAAATTATTTTTCATTTCTTGCAGTGTGTCATCATGTTATGAAATCACCGTCACCACCCCCACCACATCATGGCATGCCTCCACATGTGGTACCAAATATACCCAATCCATATAGCCACCAAAACCCATCTCTACTCAATACTCATGACTGTCAGGTGTGTGCTAATAATAAACCGTCGCTGTCACGAAACGTGGCCAAGGACTCGAATCATCATAACAATTACAAAGAAGTGTTAGTTGTTGGTGGTACTCATCGAACGAGCAACGGAACCATAGACAAAATCCCCCCCGTCATTCCGCCAAAGCACAGACGTTCACATTCGTCGTCGCATTCAAAAGCGAATGGCGTCACACAAAATGGCACTTTAAAATCTTTAGATGGGAAAACAGTGGATGTGTAGTGGTTAGTTTGTGGACAAGTATGTACCCATCAGCATAATAGTGACGTCAGGATCTGGACGTTCAACGGTGTGAAGGGTTCCGGACGCTGGTGTTCAACAACGTGAAGGATTCGAAATGCTGATGTTCAAAAGTGTGAAAGGATTGGGACGCTGATGATCAACAGTGCGAGGATTCGGGACACTGATGTCTAACAGCATAAAGAGTTGGGAACGTTGATGTTCAGCAGCGTGACGGAGTCGGAACACTGTATTCAAGTTTCTGTGATTTGTGTAACAAGCCAAAGCTTTCTACCTTGTGACCCGCCCAGGAGGGGTGGGTACTGTTGTGTTGTGTGACCTTCAGTAGGCCGCAGGGAGAAACATTTATTATTATTATTATTATTATTTGTATACTTTGATATGTTTTTGTGTACATTGACGACAAAAAATGGAGAATGAGATGAAACGGGTAAATTATTCAGTTTGATACTGCTTCCTATCCTGTAACCTCAACACCTACTTTATTACAAGTGAGGCGGGGACAGAATTACAGAATAATCAACAGGCTTCTTTCAGTATTAACTAAAATAATGCAAAATGAATGAAACTGGGTGAAAGCTTTAAGGAATCAGAATTCCAAATCCTAATAGATAACTTTCTTTTTTGTCACAACTTGATCAGTTTCATGTTTATGGTATTAGTTTTGTCAAAGTTGAAGTAAATTCAAATATTTTAAAATCGTGTACTGCCAAAATTAGTTGCAACAAAAACAATCTGGTGAAACGTTCTCTTGAGACCAAAAATTGCATTAATGCTTTTATTTATTCAGTATAGGTGCTATGTGATGCATCTACCGGTTTTGAAATGGCATTGTTCATTTATTGAAACCTATATATGATACAGCCTCAAGGGTTGAGACTTATTTCCCATCTCTTGATCACCTGTATACCGAATTGTATCATACTATTTTGTATAGCCAATAATGTTTTAAAGCTTGCAATGTGTACAAATTTTGTTCTCATTGTAAATAATCAGACGGAACATACCTCATGCAAATCCATTGTTCCATGTGAGCGTTTTTGTTTTGTAGACTTAATTATTACAGTGTATAAAGTTAGAGTGTTAGAGGATTGTATGTGAAAGTGTACTGTACTGTGTGAATCACGGTACTTATAAGGGGAACGTGACCAGTGTAGGATTGTATGTGAGAGTGTACTGCGTGAATCACGGTAATAACATAACGGGGACGTAACTGGTTTATGATTGTGTGTGAATGTCGTATCCTTGTTCTATAGAATGACCACATCACACCTTCGTTGACTGACATGGAATGCAATGACAGTGATGTGAAAAGTTTTTATTTTCTAAAATTGAATATATTTACTGTTTCTTTGTTTAGGAAACATGATATACAATAATATATCCATTGAATCATCGTCCAAACGTTCTGATAAATCTAATCTTTCTTGGTGTCATATAGTTTCAATTGTCATTGAAAAACGGGAAAATTTAATTTATAATGTATACACTGAAGTAATTGAGTAAGGTAAAGTGTTCCATGATGTGGAGGTTCTATAAAACAAAGACTGGACATTGTGAGTTCTAGACCCATAGAGAGGATGAAATACATACTGACCGGAAGTGGTCAAGTGAGGTGTTAGACCTAGGTCTTCCTGGGGTCCTGTCCGGTACAGTGGAGGTCAATAGTGACAATACCAGATGTAATCAGAGTCTGACTTCTATTAGAAATTTTACATGGATTTGTTGTCTTTTAGGATGAAACCAATTCAGAATCCAATTTTAAATTAACAGCATGCTATTGATACTTATAATATTAAAATTTTGGTTATGTTTAAAATTGAAAATTGAAAAAAAGTAAACAACATATTTGAATATTGAAATTTTGATTATGTTTAAATTCAAATTTGGAAAGAAAACTAAATAACATATTTTTAAAGTTAATATTTTCAAAAGTTGTTAATTCTCAAATGCTTTTGGATGTGCTTAATAAAAAATGTATAACCAAACAAACGTGGGTGACAGATTGTGTGAGGGTATAAATGTGTGTGTGGAGAGTACGTGTGGTTGGTGTAAATGCCCTGTAGGCCAAGTGTGTTGTGGTTACTCCTCGTCGATAGGCCAGTCAGTTGTGGTATTTCCTCGTCTAGGTGCTGTTAGCTGAGCGTTAGACATTTTACACGTAAATATCACTAGTATATATATATGTATGCCTAAGAAATCCAATTTTGTGTCACAAAGCTGTATCACAGTTGTATTGTATGGTATTAATCTTTGATTTGGTCTATTTAAAAATATATTCCTATACCTTGGATTAAAGCCACACCTGGTTTACAGTAATGTAGTATTTTATCCTTTGACATCCACAATAGCCGTAAATTAAACAAATCAAATGTTCTGGCACGTAAAATGTTACAGTGTATATGTCTGCTTTGTAATGTTGAAAAGTCACAAATTAATTTAATATCTGTTTACCTGAAGTATCATCAAAATTTGTTGTGCAGTACCTGTATGTATGTTTTCTGTGTGTAATGATGATATAAGGAAAAGTATAGGTTAAGTACCTATACAGGGTGAAATTATCACTACTTTACAGGTGAGAAAAAATGGCAAAAATCATTTCCAATCTTTAACACATGATATCTGTATTTGTTGGCAATAAGTTTTACTGTGCAAGATAGAATCATTTGTTTCTAAATCTGATAAAACAAGGAACATGAACAGATTTTAGTAAGTTAGAGCAAAGACAAAGATTTGTTAAGCAGTTACTTTATATATGAGAATATCAATAAGTGATAAAAAAATCTAACAAGTTAAATCTGCTGTAAAAAATGTCTTAAAAACACATACTGCTACAACTGTTGTTGATAACAAGATGGTCTCAGGTATAAAATATTAAAAGCATACAACAACATTTGATAGAAACAGTATGAAGATTTTCTTTAAATGTTGGATACCCAATACTCAACGATATTAACATTAGTATTTTTGTCACAAAGAATGTCATTCTTCACACCGACGATTTCGCACTAAAAAGGTTGTAGGTATGGCACTGAGGTTTTACATGCTGTATTAGTATAATTTTTGATATACAATTTAAATTTACTGCTTCATTTTTCACATTTTCGAAATTTCATACATGTGCATTTTTACAGAAATATGTATAAAGAATTAAAATGGTTGTTTTTTTCCCAATTTTACCTTATGTAATTGAATATTTATTAGAGTAATGAGATTTTAATCTCTGAAAGAATTTAAATGTGTCATGCCCAAATCCCACCCTGTTAACCAGAATGTCACAACCTAGTATTTTATATATATGCCTACATGCACTAGTTATCGGCTCTCATTATCATGAGTAAAAAAGTAAATTCTATTATTTATTAGAAATTTGTGCCACTTAAATTGATCCTAACTTTTAAGGTGAATTTTTTCTTTTAATTTGCATTTAAAATATCTTTTAAAACCAAGATAATTATGAAATGAAAAGTTTCATTGAACTTTTTGATATTAAAAAATAATTTTATCCATGTATTCAAAATGAAATGTAGATAAATGGTAACAGATTTTAAGGAAACTCAAGTCCGAGTTTATCAGACTATAAACGTCTTTCTTAAGACAGCTTAGTGTTGTGATTGTTTCTTGGACCGTCATTACCGTATCGAGTCCCTCTAAACTGATCATTCTGTAGTTATCTCCCTTGACGATCGCTCTGATTGAAATTTTTACGGTAAAATGATGGATATGCAAAGTGAATTTTCAACATGAAACCCTTTGATCTGTTGCTTTGCTGTAAATGACCACAAAGGTTATTCATTTCAAAACAACAGAACAAGTTGGTTGTAATCATTTTGCTTAAATTCAAAATTTCTGATTGGTTCAAAAATGAAGTGCTGATCTAACTGTATCAAAAATTGACAAATATTTTACAATTTGGTATAGTATGCCCCTACCTGTCTGTTATGGGTGTGATTCAGTTTCCATTAATCCATACCGGTCACGTGTTGGCTCTCGTGTTTAACATGTGTAGTCTAGGTGTGTCATTGTTTACTCCTGTGTATGGCCAGGTATTACGTGTGTAGTCGATCGAGGCACTAGTAATTCACACTGTTGCATGGAAGCTGAACCTTTTTAATTTATTAAAGATGTAAACATGTTATTAATGTGGGTTGTGTGTGAGTCAGAATGAAGCATTATATTTGTACAGAATATTTGAGAAAATGATAAAATAAAATACCAGAATATGAAATCTTATGAGCTTGTTTGGTGGTTTTTAGCTCCCCTGGCACCAAAGTGCCTGTGAGTTGATGTGATGGTGCTGTGTCTGTTGACTGTCAAGTCTTCATAGGTCCTTCAGTATTTTCCTTGAACAAATTTCTCAAATTAGTTCGCTTGAATGAATTACCTTGACCCACTTTTAAGTCATAAGGGTCAAATGTGATAAACGTTTAAAAAAACCTTCTGAATATTCACCAAGAGGCCTCTGATAAATGATATTTTGCTATTGTAACAATTGATGAAATGCTATCAAGTTTGTTCCAATGAATGATTTTGTCTCGTGTTCAAGATCATGGGTCAAATGTATTAAAACTTTTAAACAAATAACCAAGAGTCTTAGGGTTATGAAAGTTAGCCTGTATTTTTGGATGAAGGCTGATCAAGTTTGTTAAAATGAATTCCCTTAACCCACTTTAAAGGTCATAGGGGTCAGATATGTTCAAAACTTCTTAATAACGTTTAAATAAGCAAGATGCCTGGAATAAGGAGAACGGAGACATTGTATTAGTTCTGTATTCTCTTGTATAATCTTGCCTTGACCATAACTTGAACCAAAGCTGCAATACCCCAAAGAGGTGTGCACTGCACACTGTAGAATTGACCCCCAGATTAAAGGTCAAATAAATGCAAAATACCAAATTTTGTCTGGACAATAACTTTAAAACTGAAAGATGTGTTGATGAATTTGTTAAGTTTAAATTGGTGTAACTAGCACCCACTGAATGTGTACAATGCACTGTAAATATATCTTGGTGGCCTTCATCTTAAGGTCAGAGGTCAAATAAGTGAAATCTTGTCTATGCCATAACTTTTGAACTGAAAGATACCTTGATGACACTCGAGTGTACCTACATCACATACTGAAGGGGGGCATAGGTATGTAGTAAGCTCAATGACCTTAATCACAAAGTACAGAGCAAGTATTGACCATGTCAGCTCGAACGCCTGGGTTACCACTTGGTCGACTATGTAGCCGATGTTCCCACTGATCAAGTTTGTAGACTGGGTAGACTACATGTCCTGGGTAACAACGGGGTAGACTATGTGTCCTGGTTTACCACTGGGTAGACTACATGTCCTGGGTAACAATGGGGTAGACTACGTGTCCTGGGTAACCACGGGGTAGACTACATGTCCTGGG
>JAUMHH010053552.1:0-23450 GCA_032359455.1 Chlamys rubida
GAGCAGTCCAAGGAGCAGGTGATTGGGCATCCCCTTCCTACAAGCTCTCCGGACGCTCAAATACTAATGAACCTACACGAATTAAATTATCGTCAGTAATAAACCATCGTATTATCTTAATATATTATATTATATATGAATCCTAAAATTCATAACTGATTTTAAGATATAGGTAATATATATATTTATACAATTAATACAACACAAACATTGATCTATAAACCTGAGGATAGCCCTTGAAAGCTCGAAAGCTTATTTCCAATGGGGTCCAATTTTGTTCCATCAAAAACACAGACATCAATACAAGGGTAACATTCAGCCAGTTATTTTATTTCGAAACCAACATCAAGTAAACATCCATGCACTGTGATTTTGAATGTGTATATATGGGTTAGTTTTTGAGTTATTTCTTTAAAATATTGGTACACTAACACACAAATAAATTCACCCTTATGCTTCAATGTTATCAGGTAGCATATTCTATGGACACATTTCACATATTACATTGTGTACGGTACCTGTAAATGAGTTCAAGGTTTAAATAGCTCACTACATTATGCAATTAAACTTCATTCTCTCAAAGTTGAAAGGTCAAGACGAAAACTCAGGGCTAGTATCCAACAAAGTTCAACAGTAACAAGCACTGAATATTTGGTTTTAACTGGTACAAGGAAACCAATTTGAGATGTTCGAGATAACAAAACTTAATTGTTTTTTACCAATTGACAGAACCATGTCACACTTACAAGGTTTTGCATAATGAAGGACTGTAGCCAGAGCGCTCTGCAGCAGCTGTATCCAGCTTCCCGACACCGTTTCATCAGTGGTCAGTGGTGAAGAACACAGAGTCTTGAGGGAGCTAAGGCAGGCACTGACCACTACAGGTGACCGTCGCTCAGAAGACTTGGCCGACAGCTCCCTCAGCACTCCGGTCACTAGGTGTAACACTGTAGGTAGGATGGCTATACTCCCTGGAGAGAAAAAGTGTACAACATAAATAATAACACATACCAACACAAGTTACATACACCACCAATGATTACAGGTGGTGCTATCAATGATTACAGGTGGTGCTATCAATGATTACAGGTGGTGCTACCAATGATTACAGGTGGTGCTATCAATGATTACAGGTGGGGCTATCAATGATTACAGGTGGTGCTATCAATGATTACACATCATAACATCAAGGATATCATAACTTCGGAAAGTTTTTTTCCCAAGGATAGTTAAGTAACAGTATGATTTATTTGGATGTAGGCTTTAAGATTTAGATGAAACACAGAGCATTAAGAGTTATTTTCACCATAGCAAAATGTTCACTCTAGGGCAATGACCAGTTAACAAAGTAATAATATTATAATTTTGTTGTTTGTCTCCCGCATCATCCATATGTCTTTTTTCCCCCCTGATGTCAACTATACAGACACGTTATTGTGTAGACCTCATCCAACATAAATATTCTCAATTAAAACTGCCCCTCCTCCCGTGTATTATTACTATGTGGAATAACTCTAATACACAAGAGACACCATCGGAATCATGGATTCAAAACAGCAAAATGGCATTTTTTTTTTACAAAACCATGCAAGTCGATTTGTATACTGTACCTTGAGGTGAACAAAGATTTGGCAGTTCTGTGAGAATGAGGACTGTGTTGGCGATGAGCTGACAGGATTCGTCGGACATCTTGGTGAGTCTTGTAGGGACCTGGAAGCCTGTACTAGGGGTGGAAGGGTTGAGGGCAGGGATCTGTCTGGAAATGGCACACAGACACACCTCCAGGGTGGCATATACTACAGACTTGCCAGGTATAATATCCCCAGCCTCACCCCCCTCACCCAACACTTGGGTACTGTCTGTGGTGTCCATGGAATCTGTGCTGCTGGCATTGCTTACTGGGGTCTCAATTTCCTTTTCTGTAACAATTTAATACCCAATCTTACTTGTACATAATCCAGTTACATATACTCTTTAATAGTCCAAACAGTAGATGTAAAATTAGTTACTTATTTGCAATTAAACTTACAGTTACTGTTTACTATTTGAAAAAGGTATGTCACTTTATAAGTGACAGTTTAACTGTTTAAAAAGTTGAAACTCTTTGTACTAACCTTTAATTTTGATCTTTTCGTTGTCAAGGTTTTCTCCAGCTGCAGACAGAACTTGCTTGACCACCTCTATAGCCAGCAGCTGTGTGATGATGCTGTCCTTGGTCAACATGGTTCTGTCGAAAACAAACAATTACACATCACACACAACATCCATGACATATGATATTATAAAGGATTTCTACAGATTCATACCAGCTGTGAGAAATACTGTAAAAATCATTAAAATTCTTGCAACTACTTTATATGTTTGTGGTTTTCCTTTAAATGACTTCTTTGTGGAAATTTGAATCATGCCATTTATTGGGGTTGTTTTACTGCGAGATATTTGAATATGAGATGTACTCAAATTGCAAATTATGTGCAAAATATGTATTCCACACAATTCACAATATTCATTTTTACATTTTAAACATCATTTAAGAACTCAATTCCATAAAAAGTTTTTAACACATCATCTAAAACTACAAACTTTCATCCCAACATTGAAGACTACATGCAAATCAAAACAAGACACAAACTTACAACTAATAAATACGTAAGAATGCCACAGCGATTATCATTGCAGGATTGAACAGTATTTTTTTCAATTTCATGCTTGTATGAATGCAAATCGGTTACATACATACATAAGACATATAGACAAAAGATAACTATAATATTGCTTTACCTGTGCATGACATTGAGGAGTTCACGTGACAGCACTGGGTCCTCGCCCATAGCCTTGCGGGGCCAGCTGGGGTTCAGCAGAGCATACAAGGCTTTCAAACAACTGTTGACCATGTGTTCCGACATCACAATTATGTTACTGGACAACGCTTCCATACAAATACCTGGAATAGAGTCGCATATTATAGTCAACCTTGAGAACAAAGACGTGTTTCAACACATATTGTTAAATTTACCTTTTCTATGTATCATTTAAAAATTTAAGAATGTAATTTTCATTTAGTATGGAATGAAAATTGTGTTTACTCAGAAGTTCTCAAGTTATAATGTGAGAAACAGAATTTGTATGTTATTGCTAGCTATACAATTGTAGTACATACCTAGAATAAGATACAGTCTATCTGCATTGATCTGGTCTGGGTTCATGTTAGCTGGAGCATTGGCCGGTGCTAGGGACAGACCTCCTGGCTTCTTCTCATTGGCTGGCTCGTTGCTGTGGTCTTTGTCCACATGTAGGAAGGATGATTCGTCCAGCCAGATAGCTAGAGCATGGAGGATGGATGGCCATGATTTCTTGTAGTGGGGACGAGCTGAATCCACTGTTTCAGGATGGTAGAACATACCACCATCTGAAGGCAGCTGCCCAGAGTATTCTAAAGCAAAAACAAATACAAACAAACTATTCAATTTCTAAAATTAAAGAAAAAGGAAGATTATAGCAACTCCTAAAACTGGGTTTCCTTCAAGGATACTCTCATTCAGCCTGCCTGCCAATAACTTGAAGTCAGTCAATTACCATGAATTATTACAAATGACTAACATTGAAACAAATTATATCAAGTCGGTTGGAGATTTTTCTGATGAAATATAACATCAGTGAGAGAAAGAAAAACTTTTTGAACTCCATGTTGAATATTTTTTAGAATAACTATACAGTACAGTTAGACATTTACCTTGAGGCAAGGATAGGTAAGCATGATCCTTCAGGGCGTTGAACCAGTTCTGACTAAGTGTAGGTAACTCCGGCTGTACCAGGGACAATAGGCTTTCTCTAGCACTGTCACCAAACTCATCCTCCTCATTCTTAGCCTTAGGCTGTACCGTCTTCTCTCGTTCTACAGCAACTATATATACCTGTAATAAGATACAGTTGTACTGTCAAGTCAAAAGTACTCACAGCATTGTCTTATACATGAGTATGTAATAAACACACATTAAAACAGACTTATTACTAAAAGTAGCTCATCATAACCTCAAACAATTTTCTCCCTATTCACAACAACTGGAGACTTAGTATTGTTTTAATCATCCTCTTTGTTGAATATCAATTTAAATAAGCTACAAAACACTTCCTCCAAATTAGAACAGTTTCAAAATCTGGACATATGACAAAATTCTCAAACAAAACTTCTGCGATATCTCACCTCTGCCCATGCTCGTAATACTGCCAGCTTCTCCATGGTGACAGCACTCTCATTGTACAACATGGACTGGGATTTCCCAGCATTCATTTTGGCCAGTGAGGACACCAACAGCTGGTGAACCCTACGGAGGTCGTTGAGGTCACGAGCCACACCACTGCCTATCCATGTACTACACACCTACAAATGAAAACACAACATGCTGGAAAACGATATTTTACCAACTGAACATCTCAAAATGATTAACTACATTGTATTACTACTTTTAATGAAATCATTTGCTGTTCTAATGAACTGAAGTTTCATACAAGCTAGTCATATGAGTAAAATTTAATCTGAGGGAAAGGTTGTACATTTCACAAGTTTACACTCAGAAGTAAGAACTTGCATTTGTATAATATCCAAAGTAACCATATATACATGTAATGACGTCTCCCAATATATAATTTATAGCAAAACCCCACCATTGTTTTGATGAGTTTTTGATTGTTTAATAGAAAATTTGAAAACAAAGATGGTGTTCTTTTCCTTAAAAAGATGGTAAAAATTGATAATTATTAAAGAAACGACATTACGCTGTGATGCCACAAAAATATCTCCCTACTTCAAAACACCAATCTCCCTACTTTGTGTTCCAAATGCATCGCATGCGTGAGTAACCCTCTCAACATCACCACCAGACGTTTCAAATTATAAAGATTACATATCATGACACTTGACAAAGAATATAACATTTGATGTGTTGACTTACATCACAAGCAGCAGCTGTGACATCTGATGGCGTGTCCTGTGAGAAAGCAGGTCGCAGGGCAGCACTCACCTGAAATCAATTTAATGTTCTAAATAACCATTTCGACAGTGCAATTCACACAAATCAGAATATTTAACTTATTAAACTCTATTACACCTATAATCTAACATGAACACACTTTGTTGGATATCAAAAGATCAGAAAATTTCTACTTCACATGATCACATGTCCATCTCATGATCAAGTACCCCCCGGGTAATGGTAATTGTTATAATACAAACTGTTCATATTATTTTTATAAGTTGGTATGTAAAAGCCCTTCTATAAAACAAACATGAATATTTTCTGAAGAAGATATTATCCCCCCCTCCCCTCCCCTCCCCCACCCACGCACTCCTGGTGCATGAGAACAGGAAGCTGATACTCAGTAATCCCTTTAATGAAGGTGATGATAAATGCGTATTAAATGCAAAATGTTCAGATCTCACTTTTCTTTACAGTACACACTGACGCCATCATACAGTTTGAAGCGTGAATAACTATATAGGTAAGAAAAATGCCTACTACAACTATCTATGGTAGTATTTCAGATTTCTATATTCCTAGACAGGCGAAATACTCCATGTACTTTCTCATCCCATCTGTTTTTCCCTCACAATGACTGGACTCCTACCTGTGCCTGGTACTGTTCTAGAATCACATGGCCAGGGAACTCCGGTTCTGGTACAGGGGCGAATCTGGTTATAACATCCTGTTACAAAACAGAGAAATTGTTATACTGACAATACAGTGAAACAGGTTTATAACCATTTACAGATGACCTCAGAATTTAGCTCACTATAGCCAGAATTTGTTACATAGTTGAATGTCCACGGACTAATTTCTCAACAGAGGGCACACCTGACTTTGTTGCATGTAAGAATTCATATTAGGAGTGTTTGCAGTAACTGTGTTTTACTCTACAATGAAACTTTGAAGCTGCTTCAATTATTTCTATGTTTGGATGGATATAAGCAAGATAATTATGTTGATAAGTGAAAAATTTAAACCTAGCGACAAAATAAGGAAGTTGGTCCTGCTTTATCTATTTTTCGGACTTCCACACAAGATCAATTATAAAAAAAAAAAAAAATTGTCAAATACGTATACTTTAAGCAAGATATTAATTGGAAGGGTTGATTAATAGATGATGATAATGTTTCGAAAGATCGATGGAATAGAAATTCAGCAAATTGATAACAACTGTAGTTGATCATCCAAATCAATTAATTGTTCAAATCAATGTTCATCAATGTGTAGGTGACATTTCCAGAGGTGCTTGTTTACCTGTAGTGCAGACAAGCCTGCCAACCTCAGCTGGTTACTGTCCGACGTGGCAGCTATGAACGCCATCCGTACCAACTCCGACAGATGTAGCACTAGGAAGTTCACTGCAATTGTAGAAATTAAAACCCTTCCACAAATTAAAATATAGCCAAATTGAAACATGCATGGTGAAATTTTTAAAACTAACATTTTGATATTAAAATTCTAAAACTATAACATTTTGATGTTTAACATTTTAAAACTATAACATTTTGATGTTTAACATTTTAAAACTAAAACATTTTGGTGCAGTCTTTATTTTGAGATTGGACGTTGCAGACTCCCAGTGTCTTTAAATGATGGAAATGACCAGTTGTTAAAAAGAAATTAACTTTTAGTTTTGCAAATATTCTATTCTAATGCTTAATCTTCAATGTCTGTGTCCTTTACCATTGTTGGTCTTCGCCTTCAACTCTCTAGCTTTTTCCAAGTTGAAGTGGATTTCGTCGACTTCACAAGCTATGATGATCTTTCTCAAACAGTCTGTAGCAAACACTCGTGTGGGCCACCTATCCAGACAAACATAGCATTAATGATCAAAATAATTTTAATGTCTGTGGCTAGGGTAAATATTACCGGTAAATGAAATAACCCTGAGGTGAACAAAGTACTGTATAATTACTTAATTTTGCTATATTTGCATTCATATGAACTAATACAACCATGCTTGAGGTCATATGAATTAATACAAAACTACGTATCCTGTGAAAATGATCGATGAAGGTTGATATGTTATTGTCTACCTGAGGCAGAATTGTGTGCAAAATTCTAAAATATAGGAGTATGTAAAGTCCTTCAAACTTGTACAATATGAAACAGTTGTAAGGTTATAATCTCTTATCACTGCAGTGATATACCTAGGAGCAACTGTTGGATGAGTAACATCAGCCTCTGCCGCCTTGAACTCAAACTCAGCACCCTCATCTTCATCATCGTCATCCTTATCGTCATCACCATCCACAAGTCCTTCCTGTAAACTACTGGTTGTGTCTGAAAGATAAGACAGTGATTGTTGTATAATATAGCTTTGTTTACACTAGACCAATATTTATCTGTTAAGTTGGCTTAATTGAAAAAGGATTTTAGTCCCTGTAGTGTTTGGTTCAGGAATTTTCACCATACATGTATCTACTGGTTCATTTGCAGAATTGGTATTGAATTTTTGACAACTTTACAGCAATACTGACAGGTCGGCAAGGGCCCTACTGAATGCATATTACGTAGTTCATAGAAACTGGGTCATAATCTAGATAACATATTGAATGTATCTATTTTAATAATAATGACATTGACCTTGTTGTCACATCTTTAAGATTGTAAAGGTGACCAAAAGGACATTATTTATGAGAAAGCTTGAATAATAATAAAGTGCTCTATGCACCAATTTGACAATAGAGTGTTTACCTGTGGAGGCTGACAACACCTCCTTCAGTAACATCAGCCAGCGTGTAAGGTTACGAGTAGCCAAGGACTGCAGCAGACTGACCAACGTGTCCTGAACATCAGAGATCAGCTTGCCGTCAATCTCTGTGTCCAGCATGCCATACAATTGACCCTCTACACCATTTTCATTGGCCGAGGCAGCTGTACCAGGTGTTGAGTACTGATAACTGGTCTCATTGACGACCTTGAGTGCCTGTTCGCTGACCTCCTCGGCCTCGCGTGTGACCAGTTGACGTAAACATGCTACTGCAGCTCTCCGTAACAGTAAGTGGGCACTCTTGAGCGTTTCCTGTAAGGTGAATATGTTGCAATAATTACACCTCACGCAAAGTCATTTCTGTTCTTCAATAAAGACAGACATTCATATTACTGTATCCCAGGAAATGTTTGCCCAGTCAAATGTTTGCCCTTCACCAGTAAAATCCCTATTTGCCCAGGGTATATTGTGCCCTTCACATGTTACTTCTATATTTTAAAGGTCTGCTGTGTACTTATATTCATTGTCATGATAAATATGTCCTCATTGTGGATTGCAAAAATGCGAAAGTTGAACTGCGGCTAAAATTCCCCATTATACAGTAAATCTTAACCCCACTTTGATTTTGTTTAGTTTCTCCTTAAAATTTTAAATTCAAGTATCTTCAATAGAAAAGAACCCACATCAAATGTATATGAAAAAGAAACCCATTTCAAACTTATTTTCTACATGCAAAATTATATTAAAGGTATAAAGTGTTTTGTTTATTGTACCAAATATTTAGCCCAGTGTTGAATTAACAAAGGACTGTTGTTTAACCCTTTCACCACTGTAAACCATAATGGACTCATCCAGATCAATGCATGGTAGAGTCTACTAAAGTTACATAGGGGTGAAAGGGTTAAGCTGCCCTGCTGTAGAGTTAGTGGTGACTTACACAGAGATGAGGGACGAGAGAGGTGAGGTTGACGTGACGCGGTGCAAACATGTGAAGCTGTTGTAGACAGGCAATGGCCTCGGCCTGGACCAAGGAGTCGGGGTGGTCCTGCATGATAGCACAGCATACTAGGCAATACAGCCGCGCTGTGGCTATCGACCCACTGTTACCTGCAAATTATAGGTCAGGAGTGATTAGTTATACTCAAAGTACATGTGATTCTGAATTCTCTTTCAACTGGATCATAACAATATTTCTCAAATCTGTTTTTCATCATTTCAAGAACACTATTTTATTGATTCTTTGCCACTTTCTCAGGTTGATACAAAAATATATACAGTTGTTCAAAGCCTGGTAAGCTAATCAACAACAAAAAGCAAAATTTTAAACAAGAATATTTTCAAAAAGATTGAAATTCAAAACCATAGCTTGAAGTATAAGGAATTACAATGATCACCTATTGACAACAAACACAGAAAGATTTGTTAATTTTTAGATAGTTCACAAAAATTGCATTTTGAAAATTTTCGCTTATGGCTCGTTAAGTTAATCATCCATTGAACTACAACGGACCTTGGTTTATATATTGTACATTAATGAATGTATTATATGGGCTGCCGATACTTACCCTGTAGTTCTAATGTATTATATGGGCTGCCGATACTTACCCTGTAGTTCTGGTCCTATTGAAGTGATGAGGGCTGACAGACACTTGCCCAAACACTGGTGGACATCCACGGTGGAGGGTGGCACAGACAACAGCAGTTGTAGTACCAGTGATAGTGTGGGCTCCACGTAGCTTCGGAACATCGGTCCACCCGAGTCAGCAATCAGGGCTAAGGCATGCAGTGCCCACACCTATGGTAGGAATGAACATGTTAGAAAAACATAATATGAACAAATTTTTTATTCAAATTCAAAAATGTTTTTTTTTTTTTTTACCTACGATTTTAATAAAAAAAAAAAAAAAAGTTTTGTCCATGACCAAAAAAATTTCATGAATGGTTCCTACAGTCATGTGATGTACATGTTTAACTACTATATTTTTGCATTAAAGAAAACATAGCATTAGACCTTTTGATAATATCTTATGATAAATCTAATAAAGGTGCTTCTCTCAATGATAAAATAAGGTTGTAGGTACATGCTGACTACTTACCTGTACAACAGGTGAGTTGAAGTCCTGGGCCAGAGCCAACAAGATGCTGACACTGGTGTTTAGGTGCTGACCTGACCCCATACCCCCGACGTATCTGTGTAGACAACCTAGGGCCAGAGAATGACCAGTCCTGCTGACCACATCTCGCGCTGATTTCAAACTGAGAGACAAAAAGTCCAAAACATGATTTATAAGTCTCAGATGTCTCTCTAACTTCAACTAGGGCAAACATTAATTCAATATATATTAAGTTCCTTAATCAAGCTAGAATGTTTTAATCAAATAAATCAATACAGATTTAAATGAGAAGCTATAAAGACCAAACCTACTGCTCTCAACAGAGGTAAGATATACTATTTCACTTGTGTACACTGAAGGAATGCCTACCTGTTAAAGCTGTACTGGGCCATGTCTGCGATGAAGCGACTGTCGCCCACCACTTGTGCCATGCGACCTAACGCCTCACCCGCCGCACATCTTAAGATAGGGTTGGTGCTGCTCAGAGCTCCCTGTAACAAATAAGAACACACAGTAAGATACAGTTAGACATGGGGTCTTCCCAACTGCACAACTCAGGTAAGTACGTCTAAGCTGCTGCTCACAGTTCCCTGTAACACACATCACACCAAAACACACAGAACAGTAAAATAATTTTAATCACAACAAGGTTACGTTGAAGCGGTACATAATACACCCGTCACATGTTGAATGAGCAGTTGTTTGTATCGTTGAAATATATGAAGCATTTGTGAGTAATAGATGTTAAAGGAGAAATAACTAAATATACCTGGTAGATCAGTGAGTGAAATAATCCATCTTGGAATGCATGTAGTATAGCATTAATGAAAGAAAGGGGAATAAGTCTATAAATTATGATCAGATAATTGTGATTACAGTCACTTCACTGATTCATGGGGCATAGCTCCATAATAATGGATACTGGTGGCGAGGCAAGTTGTCTGAGCGCTCAAGGTAATTAACCTTCCTATGAAGTTTGGAGTTGATCTGTTGAAAATTACTCGAGATATAAAGCGGACAATGTATGTGCCTGGCCGTCCATCCACCTGCCGCCCGCCTGCCTGCTCACATGACAGCATAAAACGTCCCATCTTTCTACGGACGTATAAAAATACAAACTTACCATGATAAGATTAAATGCAGCTTTCTTCACCTCATCAGGTCCCATACTGGTCTTAGTATCAGATAGGCTCTGTCAGGGAAAACAATAAATCTCATCAGCAACACATAAACTCACATAGCCACAAAGTTAGTAACTGATAACAGTCTATTCTCAAATGCCCCTTACTCCAACAAATAAAATGTATAAGTAACAGATATCTTACCATCAAATACAGGAACTTATCACAATTTGATTACATTTTAGTCAGATTTAATGAGGTTTTTGATTTCTTGAATGACAATTTTGTATCAAATTAGTGTATTGATCTCTGACGCCATTAATTCCAATTTTACTGTTATCATGACCGGTACCTGGCAAATTGAAAACTTCAAAGCTGAAAAACAATGATATTTTAAATAATTTCCCACAGTTTTGAAGATACTTTGATTCGCCATTTATTTGAGGATACCTTGAGAGCACAGAGTACCGCGGTGAAGATATTCATCTGTACAGCCTGTTGGCGGGAGGCTTTGGCCTGCTTTATACACTCGTTGAAGTGCTGTAGCATCTGGTACCGGTGTTTGTTGGCCACACGAGGGAAGACCAGACCATAAAGCTTCACGGAGCTGTCAATCACAGCCACGCCTAAGGGAAGGGGGCCTGGGATAGGTTCACTCTGTAATTAATATGATCGTTTATTGTTATATAAGATACAGAAAAATTAACACTTCCTCTTGAAATGGTAGCTCTCTTTATCATGTGTTCATGTGGAAAAATAGTTCTTGTATGATATGATGCCTATATTTATCTAGGTAAGCTTAGTAAAACAATCACTTATTTCTTTTCCACAAATACCAAATAAAATATTCTTATGGATATGATCCTGTATGAGTTTTGTAATACTTACTGGGGGATAACGTGCGTAAAGCGACTGAGAGTCGTGCTCCAGGGCTCCAGATCCTGATGCACTGTTAGGCTGCAACTATAAAAGCAACACTAATGAACAAATATGGCTAACCTACAAGTATGTCCCTGTGAAACGTAATGTCTCTGCTGTCTGTACATTGCGAATGAAACAGAAATGACTTTTTTTCCTGCAAAAGAGCAACTTGTAAATTCAAATGTATATGCTTGTAATGATATGTTAATGAAAATGTACAGAAACAATATGTTCCAGGTTGCTATGACATTTCTTTTCAATAAATTAAGTAGATTGAAAACAATAAAAAAAAAAAAAAAAAAAAATTACTTAAGCTGTGCTGTTAATAAAACTGACATTTCCTGCTTTCAAAAAACGATTCTTCTTAATATCATTCCAATCAACTTTAAAAAGTTTCACAATTTTCTAATTCCCCGAAAGTCTAGGCACCAAGGTCAAGCACCAAGGCCACACCAAGGTCAGACCAAGGTCAGGAACCAAGGCCACACCAAGGTCAAAATCCACGACCACACTCTTGGGATTGTTTCATTTTCCTGCTGCTATATTCTCTTTGGTACATCCAAGCAGCAAGACAGATCTAGAGGTGATGTCACAACAATCAAGTCAAAAATGCAGTTAGTTTGTCATCATTCACAGACCTGTTAAGATTTCATTCAAATGTGATATTGATATCCAAACCATCTTTGGATTTCGTGAAATAACGGAAAGCATGGAGTCTCTGGTGGAAGTAATCATGTCATGCAAGATATTCTGATGAGAATTCAAAATGCCAACAAAATACAGAGGCAGACCTGGTTGTTATGTTGTGTATGTATACATGTGTTGATGGGTCAACAGCTCAAGAGATAGGTTTCTGACGTGAAAAATGTCTAAAGTGAACACTGACATGCAAGAGCTGTAGGAGAGACTGGAAGATGTTAGCAGTTATAGATACAGAGAGTACAAAGGAAATTTACAGTCTCATGACTAAAACCTCTCAAAGACCCCGAGATGTAGATACAGAAATAATGACAAACATATCAGTGGGGATGGTTTAAGACAGCACAAGGGTATGATCTTCACATGACAACTGTGCTAATGGTTCCAAGTGTCTACAAAGCAAATGAATCTAATTACACTTCATGTAAAACCAATCACCAGGGAATCAAAATCTATCCTATAATTATTTTATCAAATATAAATTTTTCCAAAGCACACAAACCTCTACAACTAGAAGTATTCCACCAACTATTTAAGGTGATGTTCCATCGTTTTATTTTCTTGAAACTCTTGAAAAAAGTGTCTATACGATGTGATGTAAGGGTATTCACACAATGTATATCTTCACAGGGATAAAACCACAGTTAACAAGGGAGGTAAGTAGAGAACACTTGTACAGGAACCTGGTATTCAAATATTATCTGATTTATCCCTCATATTTTTCTCTGCTGTCACATATATTCTCCCATTTCAGTGTTACATCAAATATGATGGCGTATCATGTCTTAAAGATGCTTATACTGTATCATGAAATCTCACTACGCAAATTGCTCCTCATAATAATTATGTTCCCAAATGACTGCTTTCAGTTTTTAACCTGATATTACTGACACACTGTCAAATCTGACCAAATGATCCAGTGCCTCATGATGGCAGTGAACTAAGGCCGTCTTTTTGCCGGAAACCAATTTTACTGAAACACTGTGTAAACCGACCAAATGATCCAGTCCCTCTTTATGTCGGTGAAGACAGTTTTCACTGTATATGGAATTTCAGATAAAAATCACAAAGAAATTTCCTCATATTGTATTTAAGTCTGTCAAATTTATCTAGAAGTTTTGCCTGTTATTACTGAAGCATACATGCCATTTTTGCATTACTCAGAACAACTAATTATAAGCTTTGATTATGAACATTGGCTCTAATAACATGTTGAGAAATTCTTTCAACAACTATATTTCTTTCATTGTAAAATGTAAGGGATATTTCTTCAATGGCACATGTTAGAATTTCTGTGAATCTGTTTTGGACACATGTTAGGCAGACATGGAAACAGTCGTCATTCCTAACACAGGGTCATCCTGACTAATCAAGATAAAAATGTGGCAAAAAATTCTAATGCTCTCCATGCAATTTTGAGAGATGATATATATCTAAACAAAACAGAATTGTAAAAAACATTGTGCATTCCTGCGTCAAAAACCAAGATGGCTATCCATTGTCAAGACATGGTTCCCAAAATACTTACTATATCTTTATCCACTTTACGATTGGGTTCAAACTAAAATCATAACAGTCAACTGAATGTATCGGAAAAGATGAGGAAATGAGACTGCAAATTTTCTCTGCATCAACTCATAAGCAATCATGTGTAATTTACAAAACAAGCTATTATAATGATAAAATTAAATATTAAATAATTTTCTTGCAAACACCACAGTAAAGATTTGAGAAAATATTGAAATTCTTTGATTTCTATCTACTTTATTTCATAATTTCAAGGAATTAAGGCCATATTTTCAGTATAAAGATTCATTTTAAAACTTGTGATTCTAAAATGTGTAAGAAAGAGTGATCAATTGTCAATAGAAGTGATAAGATTTCAATCTTGAGACATAAACTACCTTACCCAAGAAATGTTTGTGTTGATAAAGATGTCTTTAGACAAAATCCAGTACTGTGGAGTTTCAATGCAAATTATACTTAAAATAATTCAAACAATATGAAATCAAGATTCTACAACACACTTTGTAGCTGTGCAAGGTCTACAGTATACAGATCAGACAAGCTCTGTTGCCTGGTGACAGCGTGATGGTCAGTCGGCCTTACCTGGTCCTCTATAGCCTTGTGGTCAGTCTCCTGCAGCCAGGAGCCTAGTATAACGCTATCGTCCACATGACACATTGACCGCAGCAGGGACGTGGTCGTGTTGGCTGGATTGTCTGTCAGTGTGAACTCGGCCACCAATTCTCTCAGTAACATTGTGTATGTACCTATGTCAAACACAAAGAAATAAACAGCCATTAAAACAGGATATGCAAGATGCTTTTAATCTAAGTCAAATGTAAAGGTTTTTTTAATATGAAATATTATTATCAATTCTTTTCCAATTTAAAAGAAATCACAATTTTTGTTGCACAGCACCAATGCTAAGAAATATGGAAGCATATAGATAGTTGACAATAATGATTATATTCGTCTTCTTAATTGACACCAAATGTCATCCATGTCAGTATGAAGGCCACTAGATGACCATCCATATAAGTTACTCCTAGTCTGAAATTTTTAACTAAAACCCAAGGTACTATTACCAAATACAATGTATGACATTAAATTTCACCCCAACAATGCTTTTTACATCAGCTGTATACTTCTGAAGGACATAAAGACTTTATTTTGATAGGAAGTGATCATGACTTTGGCGCACATGCAACTTCCATACCTTCAAATGACTCTGGAGGCAGTAGACAGAGAACATCGTAGAGCCGCAGTCGCACCATGGCAGCACTGGCCTTTAGCTGGGTCCCATAGCTCTTTATCACGCCTGGCAAGCTGTTGACATTAGACATAGGGTGTCACCATTTACAGTGTCTCAACCAGTTTTAACCATCCAATATCAAATGGCACACATAGAAACAAATTAAAACAATCATGATTTATATCAATATATTAGGAAATCACAGGGGACAATTATATTCCCTCAGATGCAATGAAAGTAATATTATAAAGTAAGCAAGCATATAAAGAAAATATTTCACTGGTTATTCAAATTATTATTCAAGTATATTTTACCTAATATATTACCACCATGAAACAGTTTGTAACTAGCTCTGGTGCTTACTGAAGGGTGAGCATCCCTAACATGCCTAATACACTGTTATATATAGCTGTTATTATGTTCATTGATATTTTAAAAAATAATATTAAATAATAGAATCAGAATAGTATATAATGATTGAATGCTAAGTCTTGAACATCAGTTGTTACGTTTTTCAAACCTTGACCTTGTTTGTTCATTTTCGTTTTTTTTAAATCTCCAGAAAATCAATACCAACATTCCTACATGTCGGCGTTAAACACCAGACAGCATAACAAACCTTTGATGTATTGCTACGCATCGTAAATGTGCAGTGTACAGGACACGCTACACTGGTTATGTAACTATGCAAGTGTTGCCAGGAGCACAGCATAAATCATTGATTGGGTGATCAAAGCCGAGCTGTGTAAATAATATACCGGTCTACAAAGACTTCAGAACTTACTGTGAAAACATCAGGAGAGCACATTCTAGAGGGGCCAATAGGCGGCGAATAACGTCCTCCGTAACTAGCTCACGGCAGTGCTGCAAGAAGCTGTACATTGCTAAAATGAAACAAGAAGTGATAGATTAATTTCAGTACTACCGTATTTTACCGACAATAAGCCCCCTCTCGCAAATAAGCCCCCTCCCCACTTTGGTAAATGTCCTGGGAACAGGGTGGGTACCTGCAATTAAGCCCCCTCCCTACTTAAATGTGCTTCCTATATGATCGGATAATGTTTCTCTGACATTTAGTTATGATCCTCAAAAATAAATCCCTCACACAGATCTAGAGCTGCAATCAAACATTCAAACACATTCCAACAGGACCTGTATTTCACCTACATATAGATGAAAATTCAACATGGAGTAAGTAAGTTTGTTGGAAATTACAATAAATGTGGCTGAAAACCTTGGATCATATTTTATAGTGGTTTGGATCATAAAATAATTTTTAAAGCTATGTTTAATATAGTGTTTTAAAGTTATTATAGTGTTTAAAGTATGTAAATAACCTTGACAATTATTTGTATCTATCTGACATTGTTCTGAATGTATGAGAAGAGTCGTGTAGTTCCCAGAACTCACCTCCGAGGGCACCAGCTCGGGCCTCCAATGTGACCTGCCAGGTGAAGGAATCACCTCGGATCTTCTCTGCTTCTAGTTCCTTGGTGGACCGTGGGAACGCATTCCTCCATAATAACAGCATGCGGGGTAGGTGGTTCCTCACCACAGGAGGGCCTAGAGGGGAATAGTCATAGAATACATAATGGGACAGTAATCATACATCTTTATAATCTGGGTATGTGCCATTCGGTACCAAAGAATGGCCAGGATTTTTTTGTACTATGCATTGAAATAATGTATCTGACAACATATGGAATTAAGATTGGCCAGTATTTTTTTGCACTGTGCATAGAAATAAGATATCTGGCAACATACTGAATTAAGAATTGATCAATATTCCAGTTTTTGATATTGTGGAGTGATGCGGCATTTGTCAAAAATTGTAATTTGTAAACCTGCTGTATGTAGCAACTGTAAATGTATGCTCAACAGTGACGTTTTTATTGGTATTCAGCATTATCAGCCTACACTGTATCTGTGCAATATCAATCACTATGAGTACAGTATACAGTAAAGTAAATGTGTACGTGCTATTCTACATGTAACGAAGAATGAGTTGTAACAAACCGGTAAGTAACAGTTCCAACTCCGTAAAATACAATTACCGATAAATATCTAATTTTGGAAAATATTAAGTACTTTAATTTTTTTACAATTTGAACATCTATTTATTCTATCACAAGTTAAGTTCCAGTGAGACCTGTGTTTGAAGTCAAGAAGATAAATGTTCTGATGAATAATTAAACATATTTACTGATCACTAATCAGGCTATAAGTTTGTCCAAATGATCAGATAAACGCTCCTTTGATGTTAAACATGAGTTTATGTGAGTAGGGAGATGTTGTGATGTCTATACCTAGTGTCATCAGTGAGCCCAGGAGTAGCCAGCCAGACTGTGTTCTCTGTAAGGACAGGCGGCTGTTCTGTGACGCTGTCCGCAGTAACTCCTCGGCTATGCTGAACAAGTGCTGTGAAACAGTGGATAAAATCAATAAACACTCCAATAAAACATGAAGCAATTTAAAGATCATTTAAAGCCAATAAATTGCTTTCGATGATGCTGATAGCAAACTTAATCAATTTTAATGGATTAAAAATTCAGACAGAGAAAATTTAACAAATGAAACCATTTTGGCGAGCCTGTTTAATGAGTAAATGTACTTTTTGAGAACTTAAGGATATTTGATAATTGCTTCTTTACTACATTCCAATTAGCTTACTGACATCATCTATTACATAACCTAGGTGAGTAAATTACCTTTCCCTTGCCGTGGGGGATACCCAGTGGACACTGGTACACTCTACCCAGCAAGGCGGCCAGAGCACTGCTGTAACCGGACACTGCCTCCGGAGAGGACTTTAACTTCTCCATACGCTCCACACAGCGGTCTAGCAGGGGTGTTAGCTGTGAGGGCAGAGCCACTGAAATACTGCCCAGACACCAGGAGGCCGCCAGTCGAGCCGCGTGGCAGGGGTGGATTAACACTGACACTACTGGCTCTATTATACCTGTACATTCAAATGAGACTGGATGAAATATTTTCTCTTTCACCATTACATACCAGTAAGAAAATAGGTGGCCCCATATTTTCTTAACTTGTAATTTTGAATTAGCTGGGACAATGAACAAATTAATACATAAACATGACATCATCAAGAAATGACAGTTGGGATCCTTTATTCAATATATCTGTATTTTGTGTTTGAGTTATCTCCCTTAAAACTCATTTACTATTATGCAATAACTCAATTCAAATGTTATCAAAGCATTCATAATATTTCTGTAGCTTTCAAATGTTTCATCAATTCTTGTGTACCTTTCAAATGTGTCATCAATTCTTGTGTACCTTTCAAATGCCGCAGGAATTAAATCTACCGATGGTTTCTTAGTGTTGAACTCTTTGAAAAGGAGGTACAAGTCACCTTAAGGTAACAAACATCCTTAAGTTGTTAGAGATGTGAGGAATATTGCCCTGTACTTACCTGTGGCAGGCTCGGACACCAAGGGACTGGCTGAGGTACCCAGCCTCAGTACCAGGCTTCCCAGCTCATGTAGAGCACATACAAGTACATGCTGACTGCCCATCACATCCCAGTTCTGGGACTTACCATCCACCGAGTCGGCCACTGCTTCTCCTGTAACAAGGCATGAAACAGTACAGGATATCATAATCTTACAAAATTTACTGTATCATAATTTATATTTCTTATAACACTGCAGTACAAACCTGATTAAATAATGTGACGCCTATTCCAATCTGTTTTTCAAAATTCAAGAATGTTCATATCTTTCAGAAAGTTTTGATTTACTTTTTGTCTTTTCAATGTGATTATTGTACTTTATCATGACGGATATTTAAGATAAGTTTTTTTCAATTGTAAAATATCTGTATATTTTCTTTTTCTTTTGATAGGTGAACAAGCTGCCACTGTTTCCAAATTTTAAGGATTGAAAATGAGTGACCGATGATCAAGATACCTTTGTCAGCATTAAATTTATTAGACACAATTCTGTTGTCTTTTTTTCACTTTTCTTTATTTGTGGGATTGATCCAAGATACCTAATTGTGCAATTTGAGCAATGACAAAACCTGATAAGTCTCGGCAGAAATCTTTGTGTAGATGATTTTTCTATGTATAATTACCTGCTGCATTCATTTGTTTGACAATTATTTGACATATCTCCTTGGCAGCAGCAATTTGAGCCTTTTCTCCCAGCAGACCTCCTATTGAAGATCTAATGATGAAGAGGACACATTTGCGTGCATACACCGCGTCAACGTGTGTGGGTGTAGACTTGGGACTGGCCACAAGGTCTAGGACATGATTAAGGAACATGGAGATGTTTCTCTCCAGCCATAAGCCTCCCATACATTTCACAAACTCAATGTAGGCCTTCAAAATATAATATGTTTTATGATATTATTATGATTTCATATCAACTTTATTTGCTACAGAACAAGTAATGAATTAACGTACAGACAGTTAGACAATTTACATTTGTTAAACTTACAATCAATTCACGCAAACCCGGTCTATTGAAACAAAATTCAAAATTAAACACCTTTTTGAATAATAATGTCTTCAACTGTACCAAAACAAAAAATTCTTTTGTCAAACAACGATCAAGTTCAGTCTATAAAATTCAGTTTATTTCAACATGACGTCATATGCTAGTTAAGCTATAGATCACTGACACAGTTCCATTGTTAGTGTATTTGATTCCTATAGTATTACATAAATAGTTCAGAACAGTAATTACAGCTATGACAAGTATCCATACTTACATGGGTGACACCGACACGAATCTCCCTATTGATGGATCCACTGCCTTTAATCATCTCCCCTGCCGTGGAACTCTTCAGGAAGCCAAAACCTCCCTTAATGAAGCCTGATGCCAGAAGGTTCAATACTTCTTCAAGTTTTGGCTGCTTGTTCTTTCCTGAAAGTAAACGAATAAATGTACAGAATACCAAAATAATTAATTCCTCCCATAACTACCTATGTAAGTTAATGCTCCACATTGCAGCATGATGGCTACACATTACACTGATGACAAGATAATTTGAACAAAGGAATATCTCAGCTAGCTGCAGCTGCAACCTGGTGGTGGAATAACTACCCCGACACTTTATACAGAGGTATTAATCAATTCTGGCATGGAACAACATTCACGAAGCAGGAAATGTTCCGCTGTGATGCCTGTCATAACATAGGTGTATGTTTACTTTTTATGCAATACATTCATATATCTGACCAACATTATAGTATTTCACACCACAACGCTGACCAAACCCTACTAAACCTGAATATTTTTATCATCCAAACTGAACTCATATTGAATTTCGTAGGTCTAAATTTCATGGGTCTGAAGCAAACAAAAACAACAGTCTGTATATTGATCGACAACTTGTATGGTACTATCATCTGAATCTCATATTCTGGCATCTTTTTACACAGCGTGACTGTTCTAAATATCATGTATGCCAATACTGTACATATATAGACATCCATGTCGGCGCAACTTAACAGATGGCATAATCAACACATTCTTTTTTATTTGATTTCCAATACGTTAAATATACAGTTTTAAAACTTGTGCCAATGAGAACGGAATAGGAAGAACAAACGAGGCTTCAATATTTATCTGCATGGTGTGATTTGACAGCACATTCAATATCAACACTTATAAATATAACTGGATCAGTCACAGCCTCAGGTGCACTGCAGGTATTCCTACAGAAACTAGTCTAGTGGATTTCCAGTCTAATTTGAACGTTATAATTCAAATCAATAGACTTTCAAATCAATGAAAACTTGTGAGCCATGACTATCAATCAAATACCCAAACATTAACTAAGTTCATAGAAAACTCATTGTGAAATACGACAAGGACAACCTTAACTGCATTATCAAATGTTAATATTTAATACTTTGCAGTAAAATGTTATGCTGATTGAATACCAAAATTGTTCATAAATAATTGATTTCTCGTTGACGCCACATACACTAGACTGGCAGACGTATACCGTCCAGTGTACATGTACATACTACATGGCATAAACTGCCTGTTTACAACAAAACACAATTTGATTTGAAAAAGCATGAATCTAAATTTTGTTAATGCATATATGCAATGATGTCCTGATATCAGAAGTTTATTGCTGCAGCCTTGCAATTTTATTGTAACGGAATTGATGTATTGCCAACTGTAAATATGCTGCTATCAATCTCCTGTCCTGGTTTATATCATGTTCAATTCTGTGAAACATATCTGAAATATGAAATGTTCTCCTGTAACATTTAGTGATATTTGAGCTTTCTGGTGCTTTTCAATACAAAAAGATTTTTTTTTTGAATTTCCTTCGTGTCAGACAACTTATAATTATTCCATTTTCACATCTATATCCGACAGACTGAATCAACATTGTCATACTGAAAACAACATACCAATACTAAGCCGTGTCTCTGTATGACTTTGTAAATGAATCGTCTGTTAAGTCTTTTTGACACAACACCAACGGTTGATTACAGTGTATTGTTCATCTTCATGTTCAAACACTGGCTGTTCATCAGCCACTGTATAAAGTGAGTGACATTTATAATTCTGTTACATGTTGGCGTTACGTGATCCTTCATGATCTGACAAAACTATGACCAAACGAACTGAAGCAAGGAGCTAGTACAGGCGAGCAGAGCCAGTACAAGCAATCCTGAGCTGTAATAGGTTGCCTCTGTTATTGATTGTAGCACATAAGGTATACGTAGACCCTGACCTACACAGCTAAATGCTAGTGCTTCACCACAGTCACAAAAGCCCTGGTGTGATTAATAAACAATAGAGGTGACAACCTGTCCAGACATTGTCTTATTTATTCTTTACTTAAAGGAAATGAGAAAAAATAAATAATTTCATTTTGGTTTTGACCCAATTCTCTGTTTACTCTAAGCCATTTATTACATACTTACTAATAAATACGGGTTTTTGGTATATGCGATACGACACAATTGCTCTAACCCCGATTTTCAATATTAACTTTGTTGTTATGTTACAATGTTATAATGTAATATTACAGTAATGTTACAATGTTGTAATGTAATATTACAGTAATGTTACAATGTTGTAATGTAATATTACAGTAATGTTACAATGTTGTAATGTTACAATGTTGTAATGTAATATTACAGTAATGTTACAATGTTGTAATGTTACAAAGCAGTAAGCTATAATGTCTCTATGCTGTATTGTCACTATGCTGTAATGTCACTATGTTATAATGTCACTATACTGTTATGTCACTTTGCTGTAATGTTACAATGTTGTTATAATTGTGTCACACTTATAACTACTCTTGTAACTACTTTTGATGATGCAAAATTTTGTCTGCATTTTGATTGATTCTGCATTTCATTTTAATCTGATTGTTTCAAGTCAAGATAAATAATTTCAAACTGTTTAAGTAAAAAATAAAAGGGAAAACAATGGTATTTCTAAGCTTAAGAGACCATTAATCCTAAGATGTGCAGTAGGTGATTGACAATGTAATGACATGGTGGAGAGGCAAGTTGTGAAGGAAGCCCACATTATGTACATCTTCAGGACACCTTTGTCAGCTGAGCCACCACTATGCTGATCCCTTGGGATTCAATTAGGCAATATTTTCAAGACATCACATTACACAATATCGTCCCTGAAAACAACTGCCACTGAAGAAAACTATAATTGCTTATTTTTCAAATAGCTTGTATAAATAATTGATGGTTTGCAAATAAATTTTTGGAAACATGCAATCAATTTCTGAGCATGATGAGGGATGTGCCAGTCATGCAGCCACAGTTATCAAAGTCTCCCCTACATTTGTCAAATAACTTAAAATTAAAAGAATTGTAAAGAAAGTGTGAAATGCAAGGAATGTAAAGAGCACAATAATTGAATGTATCATGAATCCTTGTAATCAGTAAATGCTTGTAAATTGATGATTCATCATCATTTCAAATCAAATGACTGCACGATGATCAACTATAGTGATTAATCATAAAATATGGGCTTACAAAAAACTAGAAAATGTCTGTATTAAAGACATGAATGCCCCCTATATAGCAACCGTGACCTTGGCCTTGACCTTGGAACCCTGAAACACAACGATGCC
>JAUMHH010053663.1:3740-23442 GCA_032359455.1 Chlamys rubida
AAACAAGGGCAATTTCAGTTTCAGGATTGTTTTTTTGAAGGGCTATTCCATAGTTTATTGCACGGGAGAGCTAGGCACCTACATTTGTGTATTAATACATTATGGTTAATGGGGTTAAAACCACATTTGCCTACCATTCCTTATACTAATTATTAAATCAAAATTAAAGATTTCATAGCTAGTGGGGTCTCTGAAAAAGTGCCCCACCCCTCCCTTATGGTTAAATATGGAACAGCGCTAACAGTATATTTGGGTACACTATTCTGTGCTTTATAGGGAGATGGTTGGAGAACAGGTGTCTCTGAGTCTGTACAGTGAAGTGTCCATTGCCCCACGCTACACCCTCTTCATAGTGGACAGTGCTGACCAGAAAGTCGCCAACAAATTTGGGATATTCATTGTACCCGAGGGCAGGTGAGATTTAATAGTCATTTTAATTGGTTTGAATATCATGCAATGGTTTTTGTTACTTTTTTTCAGGCACTGTGGCTAAATGGCCTCTTCAATGTTTTGATTTTTTGCCTGATACCTGTTTGATTCTTTATAGATCGATACGCATTGATACATTTCAAACAAACAAGAAAATATTTTGAAATGAAAGAAATGTTATTGATGTAGGTTTCAAAGATTTTTTTTTAATATTAACAGAGAAACAGAGTGGATGTTTAGTACAGAAGAGGGCAGACAGCAGCTTTCTGAGTCGGCTGGATTTTGTAGACTAGTGGTGATCACTCTCAACCGAGCTCACACTTATGAAACATTGGATACTATCAAATCAGAGTTATCTCCTCATGTCCTAGAACTGGCACCACCAAATTTCAAATCAGGATCACAGGTATGCTTGATGACTAAGATTTATTTTAGATGTAATCACACATCAGACTTCTATTACACACCTATTAAAAATCAGGACCTCAGTTTTAAATATTGATGAATTATTTCCACAAAATAGTACTGCAAGGGCTTTTTCAGTAAAACCATTACCCTATCTGTAAGAATAAAGTTTCATGAGAGTCATAAGGAAACATCTGCATCTACATGACTCTTTTTTGTAATGGACGGCTTTAATCTTTCACTTCACTATCCACCGTTTACATCTCACAGAAGTTACATGATATACTATAACAGATCTTTATGCAAAATATTCTTTTATGTCTGTTTTTCTGTTGGACTTAGGTGCCTTACCTGTCACTAGGCGACCAGAAGGGCAGCAGGACTGTCAGGTACCAAGGCAAAAGTCCTACCCTCGGGGAGCTGGTTATTGAGGATGTTGTCACTGATCCAGGGCAACACAGAAGGAGACTTGTGTTTACGGACAGTCTTCAGTACTGTGAGGCAAGACTAAAACCAGGTACTTCATGGTTTGCATTGAATCATTTGAGGTCATTCAGCTAATTGAGTAATTGACAAACTTTCATGTACAAATGTAATTATATCTGGTTATTGAATCTGTGTGTATTGTGTTAGACAATAGGTTCATGCTTCCCTCCCTGATTATCTCACATACAATTTAAATGCATGTGGAGTGATAACATTGGTCAATAATAGAGAGATTCTATTACTCTCAAGCGGGATGCTTTTTCTTAAAACTTGAGTATTTACTTCAAGGAAATGTTAGCATGCTGAACTAACAGCTTCAGTGTTACAAAAGAAAATAACATCATCTTGAAACTCAACAAAAAAAGAAACATGAAACAGTTCTGATATATATATACATGTAGCAGACAATCTATATAAGTGCTTGCAATTAGTTAAAATGTTGAGACACATCCATAAAAAAAAGTTGTGAAACGGATAGGGGATCTTCGAACTATTTCGATTGAAAAAAATATGCTGTGTCATATTATTTGGTATGTTTCGTTTCAGAAAAAAAGCAGAAAAAAGGGAAAAATAAAGCAAAAGAGACTGGAAAATTCCTTTTGGACAAGAATTATTTGGACTGCGATTACCTAACAGCTATGGTGGCTGGTCTATCATTTGTCACAGGAACGACTGATCAGGCCAAAGGTAAGATATAGGTAAAGTGTAGGCACCTTTTCATTTATAACTAGATTGACTACCAGGATAAATGTTGGCATCCTAGTATTTCTGAATGAGATTATGTTATTAAGGTGAGTTTTGCCTTTGTTTGGACTTTTTGTGTTAAATATGACACCTAAAACCTCAATATGTAAATTTAACCTACACTTACAACAAAGAGTTCCAATGGCTGTAAGGTTGGGTACTTTATTTGTCATAGATGGAGGAGTATTTTGAATGCCTATAAAGAGGTTTGTAATTTCACAAGCAAACACATATTTGTTATCAATAACAGAGTCGTTGTACATGTGAGTGTTTCATTCCCATGATATTATAAGATATACTTTACCCTTATTTGCAATTGTTCATAGTAGATAAAATTCATTAAGCCTTCATTTACTATTGAGAACATTTTTTTAAGAAAAAAACTGCTTTTTATATTTTCTTCAAAATGAGTGCTACCTTTGTACATTAAACCTTGTTATATTGCCACCGTTTAAGTATCAATAAAACTTGTGGCATTTGGCAATAACATAATGGGGGTTGTTAAGGAAACAATCAGAATCTTGTAATATGCTGGTGGTAAATGAGTTGACTATTGAAGCAAGTGTTGATTTATATCAAGCTTATATTTTGTGTTGTGTCAGTATAAATTGGTCTTTTGAGAAATGAGTTTTGTGATGTTTGTTTAATTTTTGTTTTGAAATAATCTAATGAAGATTTTCTTTTGTTGAAGTTATTTTTTGTTCTTTCAGAGTGTTATCTGTCAGATTCTAAAGTGTTGGTGATAGAGGGGAGGAATGGAGGCCTTCCTACATTCTTACACCACAACTTCCCCCAGGTATAGTATAGCCTATACTGAAACAATAAAAAAAACAGTGATATCTGGGTACTCATTCAGTGGCGTCCTGTTGGGCAAAAGTCTTGCTACTGAGAACCTTAAAACCTCTGATTTATAGTTATTATTACATATTTGGCTCTTATCCCCTCTTGGTACAGGAAAAAGAATTGGCCTTCAATATCCTACTGCATGTTGATATATGAAGCTTAAAATCTTGGGCCTCTAAAACATCTAGGATATTTCCACGTCATCTGCTTAGAGGACAGTCAAGAAATCATAAGTGTCATATTGTCCATGATATATCTCATATGCTGTGTGCTCTAATTGTCAAATTTTTAAAGTGTGAGTACCTCATGGGATGGCAGTCTGTCACCTACCAAAATTGGGTAAGGTATCCCACTATTTGCAGGATCATGGCCCTTTATTTATTGTTCATCACACTAGGTGGGGTACATCTCATCTGCCATCTCCAATTACCTCATTTTAATTGCCATTACCTCTGCCAGGATATGATGGAGTGTAGCCACTGTTATCAGAGTTATGTCCCTTCGTTCACTGTTCACCACTTAGCAGATTGAAACTCACTATACCTACACTTGTATATGCATAATTATGACCCTTTGTTCATTTATGATACCAAAGTTTATTGGGAGGTAGGGGACTATGAACTGCTGATAGTAGTTTGGCTAGTTTGTAATTCTATGGTGTAGTTGTAGCCACTAGTTTGTAATTCTATGGTGTAATTGTAGCCACTAGTTTGTAATTCTAGGGTGTAGTTGTAGCCACTAGTTTGTAATTCTAGGGTGTCGTTGTAGCCACTAGTTTGTAATTCTATGGTGTAGTTGTAGCCACTAGTTTGTAATTCTATGGTGTCGTTGTAGCCACTAGTTTGTAATTCTATGGTGTCGTTGTAGCGCCTTGGTGATCAATTATGTCATGTCTGGATGTTGATGGTTACACTGTTCTGCTGTATTATGCTGAGGACCGATTATGTTGGTGGTAGTATTTAATGTATGGATGTTTGTTTTATTACAGATGGCACTGACTGTGCTGTTTCCTGATACTGTGATGCTACAGGTAGCCACAGACTGGTTCAGCTTTTTACCAGACACCACCATGCAAGGTCATTGTGACAACCCATCCACATTTATCAGCAGCAGCATAACGCAAGGTACAGTACTCTCTGCAGTTCATTATGCTTATTTGTTTAAGGTGCAATCCAATTTATCACTCCTATATTTAATATGTACAACTAAAGCAGGATTTAGATCCAAGATCATCTCTCCAAAATTCAAAAATATTATTCTCTAAACTTTAAATCATCATTATGTATTTTAAAAAGCGATATCACTAGCCTGGCATTAATTAAAGAAACTTTTGCAAATTTTCTCAGTATGTTATTCTGAAAGACTTCAAAATCAAAATGAAAAGGACTATCATCAAAACCTTGTTAGCTTGAGAATGGAAAATCATCAATGTCTTGTTAGCTTGAGAAAGGAATATCATCAAAGCCTTGTTAGCTTGAGAAAGGAATATCATCAAGGTCTTGTTAGCTTGAGAAAGGATTATCATCAAGGTCTTATTAGCTTGAGAAAGGAATATCATCAAGGTCTTATTAGCTTGAGAAAGGAATATCATCAAGGTCTTATTAGCTTGAGAAAGGAATGACATCAACGGCTTATTAGCTTGAGAAAGGAATTTCTATGTCAAATTTTTTTCAGTATGTCTTTTTTTCAGAAGTAATCTTGAAAGGAAATCATCCTTTCTGAAGCAAGCTTAAGATTATAACGGAGGTTTTGTCTAACTGTTGGGACCTTAGGAGGAGATCCATTGTGTATTGGCCTGTCTTGTTGATAACTGGGTTAATACTACATTCCACTCTTCTCTCTGTAGGTTTACTGGTGGATGCTGTAGTCATTGATCTGGACTACCTCAAGTCCTCACTTACAATGGACAGTTTCCTGCAAGAATCGTTTTTATCAGATGTCAAAAAGTTACTTTCACCAAATGGTATGTGTAAAACAGTTCTTGGTTTTTCTAGTGAAGCATTATTATACTGTCTTTTAGAATTCCAGGGAAAGATAATGTGGGACAATTTGATACTTTACATCATCAATTGTATTTTTTTTTAAAAAAGGTCATTATCAAAATTTACCTGCCAGATGGGTTTTGGAAATATCTATTTTCAGAAAATAATTGTAAGAAGACAATGTAGCTATAAATCATTAATATGAAGTATCAAGATATTGATATTTTACAGCTAATTTCATTTCGGAGCTCTAACTGATATAAATATCCCTGGTATTTTTTGTCCAGGAGATGGCCGGAGGGGTTGTTTATTCATGCATGATCATTCTAGTAATTGTTTTAGATTACCCCATCCATATACTGTATTATTGATAAAAAGTTTCTTGCACCTCAGACAGGGATATCTCCCACGATACCTAGTTCTAGATTTTGTTATCTCGTCCGATTTCGCGGTGATGTATTCATCTGCACGCTAATGCAAGTGATACAGTTTTTAAATTCTGTTTTGTAATTATATGTATTGTTTTGTTTTATAGATATCTAATGGTGTAAATAAAAATATCATCTACACTGAAATGTTATCTTCCTTGTAAGGACAGACAAGGGTACATTGTTTACGCGGATGCATTCAAATGAAACTTTAGAAGTGAAGAGGCCATATTCATTTGAGGCCCCGGACAGGATACTTGTAGACCAAAGCAAAATTGAGTAGTTTTACGAATTAAAAGGTGCAAGAAAAAGATCCATTACCTGTAACTGAACGAAATAGGGTTATCTTAGTCTTGGGCTAAGATTCTGTAACATCCCACCTTGGCTGACGCCTCGGTTTGGATTTATGTTACAAAATCTTAGCCCTCGACTGAGGTAACCTGATCTCGCTCAGTTACAAGTAATAGATTTTATTAGTCTACCGGCCCACTATCAAGCACCGACATTTATGTCAACATCTAGAATAGTCCTTAACTAAAACTGAAAACCATTTGCCTCATCTGTTCAACAGTGAATTTTCAATCTCAGCTTAATCTTTTACCATCTTTTCATTGCAGGTGTTTTAGTGTGCAAGTGTCAGTGTGATCCAGAGGAGACAAAGAAAACATTGCTTCACAAACTGTCCAGTAGTTTTCCAAATATTTACTCAACAGACATTGAGGACACATCTTACACAGTTGTAATCGCTCTAAGTTGTGACAAGAACAATGCAGATACATTAGATGCAGCGATGTCAAACTGTAAATACCTGAATGATAAACTGGGGAGTAAAGACAAAGACATAGATATAGATTTAGTACAGACCATGACAGACGTCACATTGTTTGATCCCTAATTTCGTGGGAGAAGATTACACACATATTAAAAATGTCTAAAATGTATGTCATGTTTGGTCCTTTTCCATTTATACCTGCTTACATTTATGTTATTTGATTTATGATTAATAATCTGGATTAACTATCCATACAAAGAGATTTATTGCCAAGAAGATCTTGATTCAGTAATGTGGAAGTCGTAAACACGATTGACAGCAACAGTTTCCATCTTTCATTCCAAATGGATCTGTCCCTGAGAAACTAACAATGACTCCATGGGCTGTATCGTTACCAACACCCTGAGTCCTGTTTGATTGAGGAACACTAAATGGTTCAAAAGGCTAAATAGAAAATGTTTGGTCTGACTTTCAAAACGGAGCTCAAAAATTCTTTGGAGCATAAATCAACAGGAAGAATGTGCCCTGTGTGGTAAACCCCAGAGGTCATTGCATTAGTAACTGATCTAGAAAAATACATACCGTGTATAATTAGGGCCCCGTATCAGAGATACAGGTGCCCTAAAGTAATCACTCTGTCTGTCTGTCAAAGGTCAAGGTCATTAGGTTCAAAGGTCCAGGTCAAATTTTGCATCTTTTCACTGAATAACATTTTGTTATGACATGATGAAGCAAAGTTGATCAGAATTAAACAAGGAGTCAACTGATCAGAGGTCAAGGTTAACGGTCAAGGTCAAATTTTGTAGCTTTTCACTAATGACCATTTTGTGACATTATGAAGCAAAGTTGGTCGGAATTAAATAAAGAGTCAACTGACGAAAGGTCAAGATTACTGGTTCAAAGGTCAAAGTCAAATCTTGTATCTTTTCACTGATGAACATTTTGTTATGACACTTTGAAGCAATGTTGCTCAGAATTAAACAAGGAGTTAATTGACCAAAGGTCAAGGTCACTGGGGTCAAAGCTGAAGGTTACATTTTGTTTCTTTTCCCTGATGAACATTTTGTTATGACATTATGAAGGAATGTTGGTCAGAATTAAACAAGGAGTCAATTGACCAAAGGTCAAGGTCACTGGGTCAAAGGTCAAGGACAAATTTTGTATCTTTTCACTGATGAACATTTTTTTATGACATTATGAAGCAAATTAAATTTGGTCAGAATTTAACAAAGAGTCAACTGACTTAAAGGTCAAGGTCACTGGGTCAATGTCAAGGTCAAATATTGTATCTTTTTACTGATGAACATTTTTTTTATGTTATTATGAAGCAAAGTTGTTCAGAACTTAACACAGAGTCAACTGACCTTAGGTCCAGGTTACGGGGTCCAAAGGGTCAAGGTCAAGTTTTGTATTTTTCACTGATGAACATTTTGTTATGATATTATGAAGCAAAGTTGGTCGGAATTAAAGAATAAGTCAACTGACCAAAGATCAGGGTCACTGGGTTAAAGGTCAAGGTCATTTGGGTCCAAAGGTCAAAGACAAAGTGGATCTCTGACTTTGACCCTTGCTCTTGATGGAGGAGGTATTTAAGGTGAAATAAAACAAATCAAAGCTAACAAATGAGTATTGCACTGGTATTTACATTTCTGTTAGCCCAGCAAATATGGAGGTGGAGGAAACAAGACTTACATCATAGTACATGTAAAATGTATATTTTGTTTCCTTCTGATTCTTTTTGAAGTCTAAATGTCAAACGTCAAGCTCAGCTATATGGGCAGATTGCTTCTTGATGACTATGGGGGATATATTGCCACAAGACCGGGCCCTTACTGACCTGTCAGTGTTCTAGTTTACTCAAAAAATGGTTATTATTTTGGCACATTTGGGGTGTATATATTATTATATTTATTTATGTTAAAATGCTGAGGATTTATCTAAAGGAAAAGGAGAGCAAAATCGGACACCAATATGACATCGCATCAGAAACTGAGACAACATCAGACTAATGAGAAAGACATAAAAGTAATGAATTACCACAGGAAAAAAAAGAGAAAAAGAAAACCATAGGTTCCAAAAGGGGTAACCTATTCCTGCAAAGCATGTCACGTCTGTATGATGCTGAATGAGAACTCTTAACCCAGAAATCTTAATGTGTAAAGTTAGCTGAAGGATTGCCTGTTCTTAGACTTCAAACATCTTATCCAAAGTGTTAAGATTTCTTCGCAGGCATCATAAAGAATTTTTTATGTTGTTCTCCTACATTTTTCTATCGTAAAAATTTGTTGTAAAGGAGACACCAATGCACAAGCTTCATCACAGGCTGCTGAAACGTATGACAAACCTGATAATACGACCCAGTTTTCACTATATAAAGTGATGAGGCGATGGTGACGCTTTTCGGAATGTTAGCGCATGTGAGCTGTCTCGCTCTAGACAGGCTAAGACATTTATCATTTCCCTAGTTCAAAAGGGAATGCACCTGTAAGTGTGGGAGAAAGTTATCCCGTCAACTCCATCAACTTACGTCACACGTGTAGTCAACAGTGATCTACTATACATAAGTCTTCAATCAAAGAGACATTTCACAGCTGGACATAAAGAGATATGATCACGACCGAAAATCTCCTCAACGTAACTTGGCAACGGGAAGAAAACGTTGATCAAATAGTTTATCGGTCAACAAGACACAATTATCTAGAGATATTGACACTTAAAACAGGCCTCGAACTGTGATATACGAACTCAGCGGAGAAGGGTTGTATTTTACTACTCCGGAATGTGAAGCAACGAGTAAAACACGTTGATAATTAAAGCTAGTTTCTCAGTCCAAAGGACGCGTCTGCCTTGTAACAACAGACTCCCAAGCTGTGCTATGTAACAGAAAGTTAATAACTTGCTTTGTAAGAAAAATAAGAAATGCTAGATTATCCAGTTGATAAGAAATAATAGCGAAAGCTAGCGCCATGGTACCTCTAAGAAATTACAGAAAATGATAGCCCGAGTTTCCTCTGGCCCTCGCAACAGACTTTGGCATTTTAACAGATATATGTCTGGTGTGGACCATACACCACACATGTATCTGTCAAAATGTCTAAGTCTGGTGTCAGGGCCAGAGGAAACTCGGGCTAAGGGATCGATGGCAGTACATAACACCCAATTCACCCTAATGTTATGCATTTTGTTTCAAAATTAATCTGAAAATGCAAGCTCAAACCCCCTGTTTTCAACATACAACAAATATTGTCAGCATTGTTATTGTATCCGTTTATTGAAATGATACGTTTTGAAGTAGAAGGGTGTAACTACAACATACAACCAAACAGAAGGAACAGAAGCGTGATATTGTATGCAAAATATTTCAAAAATAAGCCACTGTGTAACTTCCTTGACCTAGTCAATTAAGCTAAAAAAAATAAACACAAAAACAATCATGAATACCCTAGTCACTACGTTTAAACCAGACACGTTATGCTACATCAAAGCATATTCACGTGAACGAATGCCACGAATATATAGGAGGACAGAACATCTCATTATCTTATGTTGTTAATATGCATCTTTAGGATGGAACTCCTTGAACTAAAAACAATATATGACAGGCGGTTAAAAAGCCCAATAATACATAATTTACTTCTAAAACTATGCCCTATCTGCGTAACAGTAATTTAATTCGTTCAATGACTTCTCATCAGCTATATTGAACTTTCCTTTACCAGCGGGAGCTTATCGTTCTATATACATGCCAAGCTATTGGAGAAAGGGAACCCGTCGGTCCCATTGCTGGTTCGTCACATATGAAACCGTTCTTCACACATAAATAAATATATGTATGATATATTTCTACACATGTACATTGTTTTCATAACGATCAGAATATCGGGAATAGTTCAAGTTATTTCATAGAAGGTCGGCACTTACGGAAACATTATTTTTTTTAATTTTATACTTACATTAACATATGAATTACGTATTATTTCATTGTTATTTGTGGTACTGCTTTAAAAACTAAATAATTTTCGCCTTGATTTACAATGCATTTAAACCTCTCAAGTCAATAAATACACACACACACACTCAGTTTACATCAGTTTATATTTTATACATACAACGTGTACATGTTGGTTAATCACGTGACATCATTCTACCAATAGTTATATATTAATATATATCATTAATATGCCATCATTAATACAGCGAAAAGAATAAACAGAACAGGATGCATTCAAAACAGGTTTACAATTGTTGATACAATATGAATATAAAAAGACGATCGATTTCAATTTTATCTTTCTGAAAGGTCAGTAACAATTCAATACTCTCAACAAACCCTGTTGTTCCTTTTTCTATTAAATACGTGTTTTATCTTATATTTACTGATATTTTGATATGATAAACTTATAGCATTATTACCAAGCAATGTTTATCATTATACAACCTAATCAGTGTGTCCAGAGAGGATCTCTAATTCTACGTTTAGTTAAAAAACAAGTATATACCTTAATTGGTCCATACACGTGATACATCTCTATAACATGGTCTAGTTTTATTTTGAAATAAGCTTGGAGCTTATACAACTATTTAATTCTAGGTGAAACATACATACAAGTATTTAATTGGCACAAAGTTCAACATTCATAAAAAAGTGTTTTTTGTTTTGTTAATTTGCCTAGAGGAGGCGCCCTAATCAGTGATGAACGTTTTTTAGTATGGATGAGGGTAAGAGCTGGTCAGAGGTATGATACGGTGTATAATACTGTAGGAATGAACAAGATCGCTATTTAAGTAGTATAAAAATAGTATTTCAACATTAACTGAAAGACGAGGGGTTTGTCATATACGTAAGTGAATGCTGTATACCGGGAACATTTGCGCCGCTGTTTAATTGTCACCTTTATCGTCCTTCGCAGTAAGATCAAATTTATCGTGATGGCGATTATTAGTACCCATCATACCACATATGGTATTTTCATATGTAGGGCGAAATTATATACCGGGTAAATATGGATTTTACCGGTGAAGGGTGAATATCTGACTTGGCGAACGTTTCCTGGTATACAGTAGTAAGACAAAGGGTTAAGATGGTGAAGGAATGTTGTACACTATTGATGCTAATTGTGAATAAAACAACCGGGTATAAATATAAACCGTGAACTCTACAAAACATCAGTTAAGTATGCATCTTTTTATACGCTCATACCGTGATCAGTATATCTCAAAACTGAAAATCCTAATTACTTTCTATTCAACTATTTGTAAACATATACAGGTAACAAAACGTCAACGCTGGATCTGTAAATGATATGAGGTTAGTTTGAGGTTGTAACAGCCACAGGGGCTGTCTGAAGCATCATTTTGACGGAAGACAGACGAACAGCAATATAAGTGGCTTGAACATACATTGTCAATGTAGAGAGGCACGTATCACTGGGTGTTATATAAATAGGTAAATAGTATAGAATGATTGATGTTTTTCATGTTATCTAACTATTTGGAAAAAATCACTAAATTAGTGAAATAGAAGGATTTAAATTATTAAAGGTAAAATATACTGAATGCTTTCTCCTAACTTTCTGACGATCTCAACACGTGATACAATTCATTCAGGTAACACTTGCCACTTCATTTTGTATATAAAGATAAATCTCTGGCTATTCTTTGTTTGTAATCTCCGGGGGGGGGGGGGGGTAAGTAAATTGGTTTTATGATGTCAGAAATGTTAGGAATATGCATTATGATGAAAATACTTACTTTTATAACAGGTTTTTTTTTTATCATTTTATGTGTTTTCTGTTGCTTCATAATTTTTGACGTCATGGCATGCTTAGCCTCCAATTGTATGACGGAAAGACGCCAGAACAATTTGTAATTGTAAAACATTTATATATGTAGTTTTTGTTGTTTTGATTCACAATGTGTTGTGTTGGTGGGTTTGTTTGGAAGCTGTACAAACGGAATGTAGAACGCTGGTGTGACGTTCAGCTGTACCTGCCTACAGCGATGTACGTAATATATTATGCCACACTCCAGAAATATGCCAGGCTATTATGCCAACATCCCGTGTACTATACGGTATTGATAATACATTTAATAATAATTTATACCTATCAATCTATATTTTATATACACTGTTATGATATTATTATCGACTTGTACATTAACTTAATTACTTATATACATTATTACATTTGACTATATTACTATAAACATTTATGTATATATATATATCACATTTCATCATCATGCTTCCATTTTTTTCTTAATTATGCAACATATTTGTCTCCATGTATTCTTCACATCACAGTTCGCTTGCGTCTAGTTTTGGTGAGGGCGTTATATATCCATATCTGTATAGATGTCCATAAAGGAGCTTGCTTTGTTTCTTCTCTTTGCACCGAGGATCTCATGTACTTGGAGTTGTTTAATCGTTGATCGACACAAAAAAAATCTTTTCATCCATCACAATAAATCCAATATATACAGTTTTTCACTGAATTGTCTTATGTTGAAATTAATTACGCGTTGCTGGTTATTGTGGAAGAATTCAAGTATTAGACGGTTTTTACCATTTCATCACTTTCTCCTGTATTATCTGTAAACACGTACACTACATTTCATCACTTTCTCCTGTATTATCTTGTAAACACGTACATCACTTTCTCCTATATTATCTTGTAAACACGTACACGACTTTCTCCTGTATTATCTTGTAAACACGTACATCACTTTCTCCTATATTATCTTGTAAACACGTACACCACTTTCTCCTGTATTATCTTGTAAACACGTACATCACTTTCTCCTGTATTATCTGTAAACACGTACATCACTTTCTCCTGTATTATCTTGTAAACACGTACACTACATTACATCACTTTCTCCTGTATTATCTTGTAAACACGTACATCACTTTCTCCTGTATTATCGCGTAAATACGTACACGTACACTACATTTCATCACTTTCTCCTGTATTATCTTGTAAACACGTACACTACATTTCATCACTTTCTCCTGTATTATCCTGTAAACACGTACACCACATTTCGGATTAATCTGAGCAGATCGGTCTGATTGTGTCATAACGATTTGAAACTTTTTCACATTATCAGAAACAGTTTTTGAGCAACTCATCTTTTAGTACTTCTGTCATCCGCCAACTCACCACTCCATTGACTCTTTCTGAAATGTTAGTTTAGGACTGTTTTCCGTGTAAAATTGTGCGTACCACCGTCTATGTTTGGCAATTAAACTATCCTCTTTGGATTTAACGAACATTGGCTTGCTTGCAAACGTCTTATTGTTCCATATCATCACGTCCCGTTCCACCTGAAAAAATAAGATAGAAAAAATATTATAAAAGACGCAAAAGGCACGAAGTGATAAACAATATGTCTTCTAGATGTACATTGTACTAACGAACGTATTGTTTTATATTGTGACGACTCTGATACTGTCAATCCTTTCAATTTCGCGAATAGTTATTTTCACAACTAAAATATCTGGTTTTTGTTTTTGTTTGTTTAGCGTTCTATTAAAAGCTAAGGTCATTTAAGGACGTGTCTCCGTGTGTATTATGAATGTATGTATGCATGTGTGTATGTGTGATTGAGACAGGGTATGTTGGTGTTACTGCCTGTTTTTGATAGCGTGGATCTGATGCCGACTTTATAGTGCTATCTCACTGAAATACCACGCCGAAGGCACACAGCACAGCATTCCGCCCGGTCACATTATACTGACAACGGGTGAACCAGTCATAGTCGATTCCTTCTCTAAACATGTTTTGATCATCATATTAAAATGTGTTTGCTATATAGACGACACTGACGATAAATTCTATAACAGTTCAGCAAATGTTGTTTGTCTTGAAGTTTACGTCTCAAAATGCAATCTTGAAGATATTTGTACGGATAACATAGAAATGTTTCATAAAGTAACGCAATTCTACAACAGGATCACATTATAATACACTGTATGGTACAAATATACATATACTTTGGTAGAAAAAGCACTGGCTTATCTAAGTGTTTTTCATTTTGCAGGCACCAAAGATCCTACAGCCCAGTCAGTGTCTGTACACATCCATAGGATCAGAAAGGCATGGCAGTCTCTATAACTATATATAACGGGTGCTTGAAGCTTTAACAAATTGGTAAGTAAAGAGAGTAATGGGTAACCAACCAGAGGTTAGTCAACCTAAATGCGTAGCCATGTCATTCTTGTTTATATAGTTCGCGTGTTATGTATAAGCTGCATGAGTACAGTATTCGTGCTCAAACTCAAATTCTTTGTTGAACAGCATTTCCTATTTTAAGTGAAATACTTTGTTTAAAAAACGTATTCCATTTTAATGAAGCGTAGAAATCGAGTTTCAGAACAATGTGTGCTGCTAACGTTTTTGACCTCGCTGCAAGATTGAATCTAGTAGCGGTTTTATGAACACAAGATGTATATCATAACTGCCTTGGTGATGTTTACTCATGCCCAACGGAAACCAATAAATAAATAAACAACCAAGAATATAACCATATTGTTACCGCGTTAATGGTACACGATTTCAGTTAAATTATTCTGCCTTACCTGGAGTGCCTCTCCAAGCATAAAGAATTTGGCAATTATCGTCGGCACTTTTCTGTCCATATAGATATTGTGGACTAATTTCTGCACCATTGGTTCGACAGGAGTGAGCGACTGTACAAATACACCGCTCCCAATTGGCGAATCAAACTCTAAATAAACAATCGCTGGACCAATCTGAAATTAATAATGTTAGACTTGAAAAGAAGAAGATCATCATTACGTAGAACAAAAATACATGTACATAGAAATATGTTATAATAGGAGCGCATTATTGGAATTAAGGGAAAATCTGAAGTGACGGATCTGGTGATGCAGATCTTATGGGCGTCTTGACTTTGATCGCGTTACTAATTATTTTAAAACTAGCGACATTGTATTAAACGCTTTGCTCACAATTTCATGTGCGAGTAAAGTTGAATTTGTAATGGGAATCATGCAGAGTAATGAGAATTTTCAATAGGAAAATAATTATATTAATAACCTTTGTAATATAAAACACAGTTTTTTCATTAAAATGTTGTTTACATGCATCAATATTGTGTTCATGCAGGGTTGAGGTTTGAACGAGATGTATCGCTGACATTCAATAGGAGAGCTGTGAATGCGTCGGACTGGTCTGAGCCGTGCGAGCAATGTATGTACCTACCTGTTGTGCTCGAACGTCCATATCGATGAGCGGCAAGTGTTTACCGAACAGGTTTAGACTGTGTGTGAGTCTAAGAGTTCCAATGTGTTTTTCTGGAGCGGGATTCTGTTCCCATGCCGCGGTCCATTTGTGATGTCCAAATGACCAAAATGTGTTCCACATTTCTTTCAGATCTACCCCAGCTGAGATCATAGGACCATGTACCTGAGCAAGGTGTGATACATCAGCACCATTCTCGGGAATTTCCTGGAAAAAATGGAGACGATAAGTTCATGAGGTGTTAGCGAACACATGTGAAATAAACCCATGTACATTTTTCTTACGAAACGTACTCACCACAACAGCACAACAAATCATGACGCGTTGTAATTAAATTCTCAGATGAAACATTCCAATAATCATAATTCAATTCGACCATGAAGAAAAAGGAAACCACAAACTAAACGCTCTCCAGAAAACCAAGCCTCATGCCCTCATACATGTGCTCTCAGTCCACCTGTCGTTACCGTCATTGTAATGTACCTCTATGTGGGCATTTATGTGGTGCTCCGTTCGTCCCCGGTACGTCCACCTGCCATTGTTGACGTTGTCCAGACTTGGGATCTCCCATTCCGGCACATCTTTGTGCTCTTTCTCCGCGTGATGCCATAGGTAGATCCAACCGTTTGTTTCCTTGGAAACGTACGCCTTCACTTTGGTAAAATCTGGCACTGCAACAATGTATGAAAACACGTGTATTCTAAACATGTAACTCACTGAAGTTGTTTACACTTGTATGTTTGTAATACAGCATTGGAACATCTAATTAATGCAGGAAAAATTAAAAATTAAATGACATTTTTGCACACAGAATCTGAAGAGCATTTTGAAAGCATAGCTCTGAAATATATATACATATAATATTTCACCATATTAATAGAAAGTGTTTACATGGGTAAATGACACAAGTCTACATGCCTTACTTTACATCTCCATACTTATAACATGTGGTTAGACTGGCTACCAGCCCCTAAGTATTTATGAAGAATTTCTCAACTGCATTTTACTATTAGCTCATCCCCCCTAGTTTAGAACTTAATGTCTGGTCAAATCTGGAAAAGCACTCCCCGGAATAGTGGTGAGTGCAGAAAGATCTAGAATCAGACATTCTGGAAACGGGGGCCAGTCTAACATGTGGCCTATGTTTCCCAAATATTTAAAACGGTGTAACAAAAAGTACTTTGTTTGCTTCGTTACAAATAGCATTATCGACAGACATTTTCCACGCATTTATATTACTTTCGACTAAGGTTTTTGTCATTCATATATTTCCTCCAGGAGACGCAGTGGAAAACATTTTTTATGAAAAAATAAACAATGGAAAAGTTATGATAAGCGTTTGTTTGCATGAAAAGCATAAGGACAACTCTACTAAATTGTATGACATTCCATCCACCACAAGCTAACCGCGCTCTGTTATTTAACCTTACATCTCATTTTTTAATTATTTTTGGTATGATATATGCCCTGTCGATATCAAAGAAACTTATCTGATCGTAGGTACTTGACGTCTTTGATATGAAACTATTTGACGCGATTAAAAAAATACATCTGCAGTCTACTTCAATACAGGACTATTGCAATGGCGAGTACCTGCTGTCAACACAATATGCTTTTCTCTAATTGTTCCTATGATTTTTTTTCTTTATATCTATTTAAAGTACAGTTTCTCCGTGCCCCGATTCTGTTCCCATGCCGCGGTCCATTTGTTATGTCCAAATGACTGGTATGTGTACATGTTCCACGTTTCTTTTAGATTCACCCCGGCTGAGATCATAGGAGATTTCTTAATCCCCAGGCTTGCCGTTACCTTGGTGGCTACAGCAATCTCTCTGAGTACAGACACGGTTCATGATATACACTCTTTACTCAATATTAATTTAAAATCAATTCGTTATCCCCCTTTTTTTTAAATTCGTGTAATTAGGGGGTTTTATGTACCTTTCCCTGTTTCAACAGAGGTTTAAACCATTTTGGATAGTTCACTTTTTTGGCCCATTGCATCACTGATGAGACTTAGAAGGACAACAAAGCTGTATTACTAATTACAATACTCTATTTATTACCAAATGTTATACACGTGTAGTTGCATTAAAATGTGTTACGCTCAGTGTTGACACGTTTTCGTATCCAAATGTACAACAATTCACTTCATAGCAGTAATTCACTCTAATATATTACAGTATATATTTTGAAATATCAGTTTTGTGTTCATGATATGAAATAGATATTGTGATTTTGTCTTCTAATGAAGAAGAATAAACAGGTATATATAATAAATCCATATTCATAGTCAAGATGTCTTCTAAAGTAGTTAATTGACTGGAAATGCATGTTTGTTGATGCAAAAATATTGATGATATATGGATATTGAGTGATATTTGCTTATCGAAAGTTGTGTTTGATATATAGATAACGAGTTATGGTTACATATCCAATAAACAGTTAATGTTCGTTATTGCTGAAAAGTATTTGGATAGGTCGCATACCAGAAGACTAGACGAGGACAGATTTTAAACTGATTTTTTACCAGGAGTATTCTCCCTTTTTATATAGAAGATTAAGCAGTTATCTGGCTTAAAAGTCATTATCCTTGGCAAAATTGTCAGATGCTTTTTTATACTTTATTTCCTTGATTAGGTCTTCGGTTTTAATTGATGCTTTTATAAATTTCGCTTTTATTTCGACATACATGTACTAGCATGTCGAATGAATAATTTAACAGACTGTGATTCTGTAAATACAAGTTTTGTACCGAATCGATCCATTAGAATGACAAACAGTGGTAGTAAACTTCATGGTACCTTGAAGTGTTTTTTAAGAATCCTATAAAAGCGTTAAAATTTGGTGAGATGTCATTTCGATTTTGTGTGGTTTTACAGAAATTTCAACCACATGAAATATAGACCACATAATGTATTTGAGTACGGCAAAGATTGTTCATGTAAAAGTTTAAAATTTAGTCATGAAATGTTTCCACGCCCTCCATCTTAATCCACCACAGCAATGACAAACGTGTGATACAACTAAAGCCAAGCTAAAGGTAATACACACAGAGATTTATATTATATATGTCTTTCATTGATGCACCAAAAGTGCATGCTTGTTTACAAGCCATGGTGTAATCAAGAATGACAACAACACACGGAGTAACACGTATTACAAACATCATCCAAATCATTTACAATTATCATAAAACTTCGTTAAGGACCTATTCTGATCATTCTATGTTAAAATCCGCCTGTTGTAAATCGTTCACATCTGCAGTTTTAATGAAACCTTCTGTGCTCTGCATGTTTAATCGTTGTAAATGCTGATCCTAGTTAAAACTAAACCGATTGAACCGTTACTAATGCACAGCTCCACGTGTGGGCGATATGTCTATGACGCGTTTCGTGACAGTTTGCTTAGTTTTTAAAGAAAAGGTTTTAAGTAATGATAATCGGTTCTCTGTTGTTGTGTGATAACGTAGGATGGCTTGCATATAACATAAGAAGCTAACAGTAATTGTTTCATTCTGTGTAACTTGTTACTGTATTTTAATATGCGGCTTTGATTTATAATACTAAATAACACGATTTGTCAGCTTTACAAGCGGATCAAACGTCGAGTTGTAAAGGGGTTGTATGCCTAGCAGGGAGCCATCCAACAGATAATCAAGAACACCAGTCAAGAGACGTGCTTATACGTCTAGCTAAAAGATTAGACGCTCACGCCACCCAGTGGGAAGGGAAGTGTAATAACGAAAGAGGAAGCGGGACTTATCTTCCGGTGCACCTGATACCAAGTACTGCGGTCAGACCATTGATGATCTAGGGATGTCTATGAGATCATTTAGATATATCTGTATCAGTATATCTACATTACATGTAGTCAAACGAAGGCGTCCATTTATCAATTAATGGAGATCGTGTATTTCTAATGATCCTTTACTTCCATGCATGAATCACATGGGCAACATTTGGCTTCATACTGTAACTGTTTTCACAGTAGTTATTCTAGACATTTACCCAATACCTCATCGTTAAATGTTTTGTTTAGTTACCTAAATCTGCATTGTAGTTAACTGGACAACATGGCATATTCTGATTATTCGAGTATGTTAATGATATCAACTTAACCCTTTTGATGAACGATGTAAATGTAGCCCTAGGGACTGAAACCAGCCAAACTGTTACGTTAATATTAATATTATACAAGCCATTTTACATTTGATAAACCAATAGATATAAATGCAAGTGTTATCGTAGGTATGATATATATTAAGTAACTTTCCGTACCGCAAATCCGGTCCGGATTCCGTACCGGATGTCCTTACTAGACTCGCCCCCGCGCAAATAACAAAAT
>JAUMHH010053774.1:0-21888 GCA_032359455.1 Chlamys rubida
CAACCATCCGCGATATACACTTAAGTGTAATAGTTAGAAATAAGGTGATGATGACAACCATCCGCGATATACACTTAGTGTAATAGTTAGGAATAAGGCGATGATGAAAACCATTCGCGATATACACTTAAAAATGTTATAGTTAGAAATAAGGCGATGATCAAAACCGTAACATTTCTCCTAAGTAGATCAAATCTCCTCCAGTAGAAAACTGTTACTACATGTACAAACTGTATTTTACTTGTCAACATGAATTCAATATTATGACTTGGCTCTTAGGTAAATGAGAATGTCAACAGTCAAACAAGACAGGATATTACGTTAATTTACAAAAAAAATATTTAAAATATAAAAATATTTATATCATATACTATTTATGTAGATTATTTAGATTGCATGATGATACAAGCTAACTCATGTACAAGTTTTAGAAGCACGATTCTAACAAAAATGCTTGCACCTATATTCTTGTATACGTATTTTGTTTTATTTGTGAACAGACGTATCGTGATATTATTTCTAACGTGGCGTGTGTTTTCGCACGGGGAAGCTTGTGATTGTAAAAGTTACCCATACTATTCAGCACTATACCTGGGTCTAGAAACTCTGGTCAACGTACAATTGACTCACATAAAATAACCTCACTCGTTTGAGCTTAGTTTTGAAGTCTGTTTTTTTATTCATGGTATATCGTACATTCAGTAGAAGGCTTTAATAATCTAAGATCTACACAATTGTACATACACTTTGAATTTCATAACCGTAACCTTCAGTGTTGTTTAACAGGACATTTACGGTATGTTAACCCACCTGTTACTGTATGTTAACCATTTAAAATGTCTGACACCCACACCAAGCCTGCTTAATATGAAATGTATTAGGTCCCTCTCTGCATATAAACAGCACGTGCTGTGTTTGTAGTTCTACTAGATACGATAACACCGGTTGGAAAGTTGAACATTAACTGTTGTTTTCCCTTCATAAATATAAAACTGGTATACACTAACCAGACGGGACGCCTTTTCGTGCGTTGTTCCGATGTATGGAGTCTGATACTATCTTACTGTACATGTCTATATATACAAATTGTGTTGTCTATATTACATGCAATTATGTATGATGTTTTAACGTAGAAACATACTTCGAAAATTGAAATGTTTGCGATGTGGAAATGCTCGCGTTTTTGGCATGGAAAAACCTTAGCGCAAAGATATTCACACGCGAATATATTTATATGTGGATTATATCGGTTATATGTATATAAAACATATAGATTTTAGCGCGATAAGTTTGGAGAGTCACAACGCGAACGTTTCCACGAGCGAAAATGTCCACGTTTATCGTTCTCTTCATCATCTTATGCCTGTAATACAATTTTAATGAAAGAAACTATTTGATTTGTTCCTTAATTTTGAAATAAATAACATAAAGTTTGTATTATTACCCCTAACAAATGAAATACCTAAAAAAGAATTTATAATTTAACGAATATATCTATAATATGCTTCTTGACTTAAGTTAACAATTCGTGTATCTTGCGGATCACTGTACGAAACAGCCATGTTCTAATGAAACCAAGACAAAGATGAAGCTACGCAGAGGACAACAACCAGAGTCAATTAAACATTGGTCTTTACACACAGAACTGCAATCGATATGACAACTATGAAATACCAGTTCATTATTATGTTGATTGTTTTTGTATGTACTCATTCATCCATTATTATGTATATTCTGATAATATCCAATACGTAACAACGTAAGTATTACTAGAATAAGAAAACAGACACTATGACATGATAAGATATTAAGCATAGCTCTCACGTATGCGGGACCATTCGATTTGGCAGAATGACACAGAACATACAGGCACAATGTTTGTGGTAAACACGAGTAGAGAATGCTCTAGCTGAAAAAAGCCCTCAGGATGTCATTGCACGTTAACACAGCAGGATGGCTTATAAACTCTTTTCGTAACGACCCGTCATTCTCATGGAGGCGTTCGGCTGATCACAAACATATTTAGCTCGCTCCATTTTTTGCTTGTATAATATTTATATTGTAAATGTACATCTATATGAAATGCTTATAATGTGTCCCTGTGTATTACGATTTCTAACACAAAACTTGAATGATATGAAAGATGGATATCTAAAAGAGTCACGAATTTGGTATTGTAAGTGAACTTTAACCTAAACATGTTTTTATAATCATAAGAATGTCAACATGATAGGGTATAAGTTTTAACAAAGATATCAATTTTCTTTCGCCGATTTATAATGAAAATTCCAATGATGTTTTATGAGTTTATGAATTATTAAAACGTCAAAATTGCTCTATTAAGAAAAAAACACATCAAAAATGAAAAACAAAAATGTCAACAGAAAAGCTACATTTGTAATATCAAAGACATCGGAACCAGTCAATTACGTTTAGTTTGTTGTTGAAAGCTGAAAAGTTGTTTTGTGTTTGTTTTGTTTAGTGCTTGTATATCCCCTGCAACATCTATGGTCATCTGAAGAAGACGGATGGCACGAGGGACGCTGTCGAAAAGACGCATCAGGAAGGAAAGAAATATGCAGAGTGAGGTTACAAGTGTTGCATTAGGAACAACAGGCTAGTTTTGATTTCTTAATATTCCATTAGATGAAGATACATACGAAAACACCCTATTCAACACCCACATTAGTAGCCTCTAGCGATATCATGTGGAATACAGCAGGCCTATTCTTTCCCAGAACCTGCATAGGGCTTTGTACATGTATACAAATTATGTGTACAAATTATACAACATTTTACAGAAGATTATGTTGTTCCCATCTAGACGATCATGACAGCTATTCTGTAGTTAAAGTTCTAAAATTCTGAAACGGAAGATGGAACAGGGGATTTAAATCACCTAATACGATGAAATGCAATGTGATATATTAGGTTTATGCTTTTTTCAAAACTGACTTAGGTTTCCAAATAAAACAAAATATTCACAATGGGCACAATTACAGGTATGATTTATGTGACGTCACATCAAATAGCATAATAGCTACGTTGAAATAAGAATACAGATAATCCATTTCTTAAAATTAATTTGCATCATATGGCATACAGTGTGTTTTTTACGAAACGTCATTTCCTAAATATAGTCTTAGTTATTATTATTTCTTTTAATTTTCGTGATTTCGTTTGAAATCCAATTTTGATAAAGTTTTACATCGTCTGGTAATACCAAAGATATACGTTGACGTCATTCACATGGACACGTTGACGTCATTTGCATCGAAACAATGTTAACTTGTTTGCGCCAGTTCACTAGTCTTGGTCAGATTTCTATGAAATAGTTCATTATATTCATATAACCAGTAGAAGCGCTGTATAATTATTTAGCTCTCTGTTAAATTTCATCTATACGTGACTTAAAACAAAGTCAGGAAAATTCGTTTTCCAGGAGTAAAGTAACACGGAATCCAAAAGGACATGACGTAAGGTGAAAAACTTATGACACGTGGCATTATATTACAAATCATGAACTTGAAATGTTTTGGCATGCTTACAGTATAACTGAGACATAGAATAAACACATTGAGCAGTATTTGTATACATGTACACGAACATGACAGGGCATTTGCAACCGATTATGCAACCTGACAGATATTTTGACATTGCACTTCCGGCTACACGTTGGCCAATGTCTTTCTATATCCGTATGCTCCCGAAGAACGTGTTCATCGGAGCAGTCATTTGTGCAAATTATGACTGCATCATTAGATCATGAGATCATCTTTGACGATAAATGTACATACATATCTTAGATAGCAAACGGTCAGGAATACGGAAAACCATTGGCAGAGCATGACAGCAACTATGTTACGATTTTTTGTTTTCACCAGCGAGTAATTTGAGAACAACCAAGGCAGGGGAAGGCATGTAACATCAATGTAAAGACATGTAAAAACGGAATGTAAAGAACGAATCTAGAAGAAGATACAATCATTTACGTTTGTGGAACTTTACATATACATAATATGTATTGCAGCAATTTCACACATCAACACTATAGAGAAGATTGCAGTTTACAAATAACACTTATATGTAAAATTGTATGCAAAATGTAGCAGTTATACTCTATGGAAAATATCATGCTTTTGGAAGCAAAAATTATATAAGGTAGTATAAAGAACTAATGGACTACATAATTGTGACATCATTGGCAAAACGGTATTGAAATGATTGGAAGAAATTTCAAAAACATCAAAAAAGCACCATCCATTATACGTAATTCGTACTATTAAAAATATCAATAATTTCGAAAACTACAAAACACAACAATTGCCCTAATGAGACAAGTCAATTCCTTTGACAATACGATGTCAATGATATCAAATTTGATGTCAGGAGACATTCGATTAGAAATGATCTACCGAGGTAATTAACGCTAACTCGATCAAATTCCGATCTAACACTCGATATCACTGCAATGAACCGCGCCATGAATTAGATTATGGCAGTCAGCGTCGAGCGAAAACATGGTTATACATTGGTGTCAAACGCAAAACTGACTTATCCGGATCACATTCAAGCGTAATTATGATCAAGTAGATTTCCGCTCAAACACATTGAAACCGAAAGCTTTCCGTTTCTATTGATATTGTTTTTACTTTTCATCTCATTGCCCTAGGAACTTTAAAATTGTATTGCTTTTAAATTATATTTGAAATATGCAGTTATCAAATTATGTTTTATCATTTCGTTAAGAAACATGATGAAAGATATATGTTTAGTTTTAGATGTACACCATACAGTATTGACTTTGTGCATAACCATGGGTTTCCCCTTTTGTTTACGATTATATATTGTCATTGGATGGTAAACGCTTGGCATATATCAAATCGGAAATATGGCGAATGAAAAGTATGACTCGAGGCTATTTTGCTATTTGTACAGGTCTTATTTGTAAATATTTTGCTGCATATTGTGAAAAAGGGTGCATAGCTAACATTTAAAGATAAGATCTATCTGAAATATGCCCCTTCTCATGAACACGAGCCTGTATTATATGTACAACATATGGCCGACATTATGGGATCAAGGAGGTGGGATGATAGCTTGGAGGGGGTAAAGGAGTGTTATATATATATAAATTTGAAGGCAACGAGTTAGACGATGTGAAGCGAAACGTCTTCTGTAGCTGGTGGCAATGCTACTTTTACTGTGGGTGGTAGGTGTAGACATATAATGTTCTATTTGGAATGTTTTCGAAAGAAAAGGAATAATAATAAAGTGGTGATTACAAAGGTCAAGGTCAACTTTGTGAAACGTACATGTCTATTACTTCAAAACAGCATACGTAGTATCATATGCATATATCAATGGTGATAAATATATATTAGTGCCATAAATTATTTTGATGATAACACGTCATCGTTAAGCTATTTATTTATTCAAAAGAAAATAAATCCACAGGCTGCCACTTGTCCGATATTAGTGTGTCAAAACTCATGTGTTGGAACAAAACATCATATTACACATTGATTGGGACACTTCGAAAATACATTGTTTCAAAGAATGCATGTTCATTTTTCACGTCAAAAATTGTAATGAAGCTTGACTAATACCACAGACTCCGGTTCAATGTTCGGGGAAGAACACATATCTTAAATTTTCAATTAGATAAACAGTTTGTAATTCTCTTGTGTGTTTGTTTTATGATTTATCCCGTGTTAATTCGTAAAAATAAGCATATGTATTACGTTGTTTACCATTGTCAAAGCAAGGTAGTAGCGAATACATAATTGAATTTTGTTTCGTTATTGGTGTTCTTGTTATAAGCTGTCTGGGATGCACACGTAAAGGACAATGTTTACTAATATTTAGTTAATGATTAACAACGTCGTTCACCATCAGTTGTAAAAAAGAAAGCATTAGTGCACAAAGCAATCAAATTCGCCGGTACATGTATATATGTTTGGAAAAGGTTGAAAAATGAAGCGCTTGCGAGCTTAAACCTATTTATTAATGGCTCACAACTACATGATTATATTGCCTGCGGTATGTGTAACGTGTGCTCTGTGAAAAAAGATACGATCACAGCCTATAACCTGCCTCGTGTTCGCTAATCTTTTAATCTTTTATATGCAGTACAAAAACTATCTTTCATTTCACCAATAAAGATAACTCATTCAATACATTTTTAAAAATTAAATTTGTAAAGAAAATCTTTAAATTATATGCATATATCATAAATACGCCTCGCTGTTGTGTAAGATTTGAGTCTACATTTTGATGTAATCATCTGTGACTGTCTACGGAATTGTATTGAGTTTTATAGGGATATAAACACAGTTGTTACTCTCTGTATTATTTCTAACTAACGAGACAGACATTTCTTAAACTCAATTATCGTATCAACAGAAGTAGCTTTAAAGGATGTTAAAGCCACTCTATGTGCACGTGACTTGCGTACTTGAACGACGTTAATTCAATACGACCACGACAATGTGTAACTATACGGGGATAGAGTACACTCTTATCAGGCCAGGGCGTGGTCACGTGTGCGTTTGTCACAGCTGATGGGTATCTAAACATCAAATACATATCGGCAATTTGAGAAAATGAATAATAAGATCAATTTTTGATTGAAAATAAATATGTAAATCACTTTGAACTGACAATCTAAACAATAACAAAATATGTAGCAATGCATATAAACAATAAGCTCTCATACTTGGACAATTTATTCTGTAAGACCGTCGTTATACAAGTGTTTCAGACTTTTTTGTTTTGTTAAATTCATCTGTCATACGATGATAATACAATCAGATCCGTTTAATTATGTTCAGTACCAGCACGCCTCGCAAATAGTAGTGCATTTGGAAATCACCTGTAATGATATACTTTATGAATGCAAAGATGTGTACCTGTACATAAAAAAAATATGGTATGTTTATTTCGCCTTAATTAGTACACACCGTCAACGTCAAGTATAAAATGACGACACTATACATTTTGTGGCTCATATATCTTGTAATGGAATGTAAGTGTGCCGTGACTAGAACATTGATGAGGAACTATGACGTTTAATTCAACAATTTTGTTTGGGAATGTCGGTGGTTTTCTGAAAACACCCGACTCGGATAAAGAAATCCACCCAACGTAAAATCTGAAATCGAAGGAAACAAAAACTGAAACGAGAAAGTTTTGAGTATTCGATAAAAAAACGTACGAAGAAAATCTGGATTAAAATTGAATAAGTTAATTTTGTAGATATATCGTAGAAAAAATAAAGGACTTACCTGTCACGACAGCGATGAAAATGGTAAGACACAGATAAAAAATCCTCCTACAATAGGAAAAACACACACTATGTCCTATAAGATCCATGGTTCGTAGCTCCACACCAAACAATCGAATTGAAATACACATAGCAACACCAAGGTATGGTCGATTTCACACCATAATTCTTTTGTATTGGTTCCAAAAGTGATTCAACTCCTGCAGAATAAAAAAAACCCGACTGTCTGAGTAATATGTCGGGCTTTGTTATTAATTGTCGCTGTTGGTGACGTCGTATCAAAGATACAGAAAAAAATATCCTAAAACACTAATAGTATAGCTTCTTGAATACTCCACAATGTACTGTTGGTTACGAATCTCCAATAAACAAAATATGCCGTTTCACATTTCACAGAACTTGTTAAGTGTTTCCAACAGTAATTTAGTTGTTCAAACTATTCCATTGATATGTGTAGTAGTTGATTGTTAAACAGACATAGGAACCCCTCCTTTATAACAGCTGATGTGATTTCATTTAAAATATTGTCTGAAATACCAGCTGGATTTCGCAATTTTCACATTATGAACATGCCATTATATGAAATGCCTATCTCCCTGAAGATTTCTGACATTGTGTTGTACTATAATATGACAACGGCTGCAATACTACGGAGTCCATAAGCCTAATACATCGACATAAAGCTCCATTGCTTAATGAATATATAATGCGAATTTAATTAACTTTTTCAATATTTCTAATAATCCTTTCCATCATCCGTGACCATTGGGTTTGGAAATCAACCGACACTCTGTAGGATATTATCTTATACTTCATATATCTGGGAATGATATACATAATTAATATCCATATTGTACCCGACAGGTTTCTAACTCAATCACCTCAAAGTCACTAGTGTGAAATTCCTTTGTACACTCCGGATCCGTTCACTGCGTGAATATGGTTCACAAATCTAGGTATATCTATGAAATAAAATAATATTTGTCGAACAGACACATAATTAAATGTGTATCTCTGATGGAGGAAAACAATTATAACAATCTGATAACGCCATCGAAGTTAGAACTGTAGTGAAATAATATAGTAACTTTATCCCACACACGCACGTGTAAGTTGTACAATTTCCACAGAAGTTAAAAAAATATCCAAAAATATCCTACTGTCATAGACTGTAATTCGTCATCATATTATGACACATGTAATGCCACAAAAAATATAAATCAATGTTTAAAAAGAGATACGAAGATGTCCCGCGTCTTGGTTTTCACTGGAAAAAGATTGTGTGTGACTTAATAGCACAGAGCGTTCAACCGCTCAAGTAGAATAGACCACAGCGCTCTCCAAACCCATACAGTCGATTGCGTTCTACGCTCGCTCTTTGTAGCTCAAGAGTGTTCTAGCGACGACAGTGCGATCGGTTCCAATTCTCACTCCATGGTCGCCGCTTGCTGTGAGCGTAACACTTCGTGCAGTGTCTGTAACCATAGGCTCTAGAACGGTGCATCGCACGGACCTCTATGATCAGAAAAGGGGCACCCATATACTAGTACCGCCATCATACCGATGCTTATTATCGCCGTTAGCAGACGAAGGGTCAGTCTGCAATGGCGGGTGACTAACATCATGGAATGACTTAGTATATATAACTTAATCAGAGATTGTTTGTTATGGGGTCTGAGACCGTCGTGGGTATGCAGGCCCGTAGTGTGTGTTGTACCTACAGTGCTACCGTCTGGTATCTACAGATATAATAGGATAATTAACGGTGATAGCAATAACGACTACTACAATATGGGGCAGCTAGTTTGTATGCCAGTATACATTAGGTGTGGTCATAAGTTGGGACCGTGGACATATTTATAGCACGTGCTGGTCAAATCTAGCTTACTTCTCTATAACACACTTCACCCTATACAATGTTCATGGTTATTTCTATGTTATTTAAAACCATACAGCAATGATATGAATTCAGCTTTAACTAAATAATATAAAAAAAACAATGCAAGATACATGCTATTCTGTTTTTCTGTAAATTCTGATAATTGGCTCGATATAGTACATTTGATGATACGATCATAAGACAAAGCCGCTCTTCCGAAAATTCAATACGATTATATAATTAAGACGCAGATATTTTGTTATAGTGTTTATTGCATTCATGTAAAACGTATTGCTTAACACTCTTTTCTAAGACACAGCCGCAATGGCAGATGCTATCACATATACACGTACCATGTGAGTGCATATATACTTGCAACGCATAAACAGCTTATACTGTAGCCTGTAGTCTTTTACACCTTAAACCATCTTTTGGTTGAAAAATGATTGCATAGTGAAGATAATATTCTCATTTTAAGCCAAGAGATCGAATATTCTCATTCATAAGGAACATTTGTATTACTGTTTGACGTTTTTATCGAATAAACGGTAAATGGTTTTACGTGAATTTTACAACGCTTCAGTATTGAAGAAACATTAACATATTTTACTTACACTTTAAGTGTAATTGGATTGCTACTTATATTCAATACCCTCCTGACCTAAGTTTTTATTCAAAATTCGTATTTTCATTCAGAATTGCACGATAATGCCATTTTCTATAAATCAGCAGTGATGACGGATAGTACTTTGAGTTGCAACACAAAACGTATTTTTGTCTTGGAGACCCCACTTGACCCAGTAACATCACTAAGGGGGCATCAATTACTTCGGCGATAAAATGTTTGAAAATTAAGTTAGCACTCGTGTACAATATACAATTTGTTAGGGGCAAAGTAACGACGTTATCAGTAACTTCTATCGTTTATCTAGAAAGATGTCCCATGGCATATTCCTCAATCTAGATGAACACATATTTTAATTTACAATAAATATCAAATTTACTGATTGAAATTTGATGTAGGGACACTTCTGGAGATATCATGTGGGTAGAGGGAGATAATTCGGTTACCTAAGTCTACCTAAGTGTAGACTCCGGGATGGGATGACGACGAAAATGTATATATTTGTATGTTATTTTTATAAACTCGCATAGAGGAAACCTTTGTTTTAAACACTATCTACGGCCAACCTCCGGTGTTTTTTAGGCGCGTGTTCCAGTCCCGGAGTCAGGGCAACTTGTCGTTTGCCAACTTGGTGTTAGACTATTGTTGATCTCGGTGGAGACCTTCATGCGAGTATCATTCAACTCCGTTGATCATTTAAAATGTTTTATTTTTTTTCTGTGAATTACACAAATAAAACTAAAAAAAATCTCATTGAGAGATACAGCTATGCTATCAGAAATCACTTTTTATAATAAATGCATAACTTATTTTTTTATTATTGATTAATCCCTACTCGTATTTTCCAGATGAATTTATATTGTTTAATTACAAATTCAAGTAAGCAAACAAACCAACACAATTGTATTGCATAGGGCCACGTTAGTCAGGGCATCATTTAAAGGGCATATTTGTTTTTGTTATTTAGACTAACTCTCGAAGTCCATTTATTTTACTGCCAGCCACTGTAGCCTCCAACGAATGAGATAGCATTTTGACTTTGGCTCACACACCATAATATATCCCCTGTGTATGACATACCGTATACGTCAAATGGTTAATATCATACTCGTTCAGCATCATTAACTTCACATGTTAGATATACTTCAATGATCCATCCATGTCAGCGTGCTTCGCTATAGCTTGTATACAGTGGAGTATACAACGTACAGTTAACAGGTAATTGTCAGTAATTACCCGACACAGACTCAAAATAGTGTGTGTCATGACCGATGAGCTGAATTGGCATGTTTCAGAAAAGAATATCTGAAAAAATATAAAAAGTATATTTTGAACAGCATGATGATTAAACAAAGCGTAGCCGAGTCTAGTCATTTCGGTACATATATCACAACTATTGTACATACGCTTACAGCGTAGCCGAAATCGACATCGATTTTGTGGACAACTCGTACACATTTTACACCTTTGTGTGCATACGCTTCACTAGTCATTTGTCTGATGAAGGTGATAGTGTACATATAATACTAGTCATCGAAACGTCACATAGACAATTTTATTGGTCGTGTAAAAAGAACTTTTCATAATCCATACTTACCAACCTGAAGAATTGTTTTAGAAATATGATGATTTCACACTGTAGAGGGCAGTGTCGTAGCGATTCTATCCGGAACAATATTCATCTTATTTAGCATCTTATAAGGTTCATATAATAAATAATTAACGTCGTTATGAGAATCCTTATATATTATTGAGCTTCTTGTTAATAGCGACAAAGGAAGACATACTTATATTATTTAACCTATCTGTTGTATCAAAATAAAATGATTGCTGCAGTGTTGTTGTTATTTTGTTCAAAGAGTTCATCATAAATACACTTCGATATTCCAAGAGCATATTGTACAATATCAGGGATTCCAGGTCTAGCTGGATCTAACTTTAAAAGGACCTGCATGAAGTCACCTGTTCACAAATTTCCTGATTCGTGTACTGTTTTATAGGGTGTATCTGCAGCAATTAAAAACCATTAAACATTCCGAAGAAACCATATATGTTCATTTCACTCTCATTTATATGAAAACTAATGAGTTTTAAGACACGTACGTCTAAATGAAAAGTCAACGAGTTCATGTTTTGCGAACCTGTGAATACAGTTCGTATCTTTTGATATTGATCACTAAATGTCTTAACACGTTTTTGATCCGGGGTCATAACCACTTGTCAAAAATTGTGCTCAGGACCCAACACAAAATATCACAGCCTTGCATTAAAATATCAGATGCATGGATCAGAAGCAGTGAGTAAAAAAATGCATACGTTCTCATAGTTTTATTTCCTGCAAAAGTATTTGTATGGCTCGCCCTGCTCAAAATACCTTTTGCTTTCTATATAGATAGATTTGAGAACATAACAAAATAATATCAATGTTGAAAATAATAAACCGTTTTATATTGTCTTCTGCTTTATATTGCTTATATTGCAACAGGAAGTTATATGTAATACGCAAATATGGGGAAACCAGATGTCCTTACTTATCCCAAGAAACGATGAAGGAACGTTTTTCAGAATGAATTGTATTCATGTATTTTAAAATTGTCTCCCGCTCTTGATGATAAACAAATGGGCGCATGCGTATACAGCCAGATATGCAATGTATTGCAGAGCTAATAAAAATACCAGAGCCATACAAATACATTGATTTTACTTAACAAAACCACAAACGGATACAACGACAACCCCAAAAAGTCCTGAGTTATGAGATGTTTAAAACTACATACATTCGTGTAATTAATTCTAGACCTTTAAAAGTTCTTAAAGACATCGTTTATTCGCTGCAATGTTTCCCTATTCAAATATTGAAGAGGAATAATTACTATTTCGTTAAAAATAAATGTAATGCAAATAAATCTTTTAAAATATATTTGTTGTATGGTAACGGATTGTTATGCTGCATTACATTTTTTTCTATAAACAGACATCATTACTACGACATCAACCGGTGGATCTGTTGTGTTTTTGATAGCGGCGAAGGGTTATGTAAAACATTTTCTATTGTTGCAAGGTTAACGTCCTTATGCCATGAAATTACATTATACATCTTAAATAAAGTACAGGTTCCCGTGTAATTGCTTTGTGCTGAGGAGAGACCCGTACTATTGTAAGACTTTGCTTCTGTCTGTGAGAGGTGAGGGACCATGCGAAAGTGAATAGACAGAATACTTTATACAATGACAATTTCCTTCCGATAACAAATCTGTATTATTTAACTTCAGTGCCACCATGATTTGACGTTTGATGCTGAGGCATTCCTTGTAACTTCTTCCATGCTATACAATAAACCAAACTACAGCAACATTTCGTGTATATTTCAAGGGCTTCAAATGATTTTGGTAGCCGATAGCAAAATGTAAATGAATTAAAAAAATGATTGTTTTTCTTACATTTTTGTGTTGATCTGTAACCGGAAGAACTCCGGATACAAGTAGAGTGTTTCATTATAAACATCCTCGAAATTCGACGGTTTACGCTCACTACATGTAACGCTCCCAGCACCACTGAAAAAATGCAACAGACCAATAACAAGGCTGATACCTGTATTTTGAAGATTACAGAGGAGAGACACTTGACTTCACAGCCGATAAATCTGACCGTTACGCTTCCTCGCGATTCTTTTTATGTACATCAACGGTTCAAACTAGTCAATGTGTAGCATCCACAAGGTGGAGCGTACAGAACCTTCGATTTTGTCATGACATTTTCCAGGGCATTCTCGATACTCCAGGGGTTACGCTCGCTTGCGCTCTTTGTACCCTTGGACTATTTCATATCGAACTTGAGCCACGCCGCTATCTATTTGATTGGTCTCCGGTGAAAAATTCCTGACCAAACGCTAGGCCGATACTTTTGCCTTTGGAGATTACAGAGGAGCAACATCGGACTTCAAAGACAATAAATGTTACCGTTACGCGACCGTCAGATTCCTTTGATGTAGTGATCAAACTGATCTTTTCGTCTCGTCCACACACGAAGTGGTGCACACTGAGCCTTTGATTTTGTTATGACATATTCCAAGGGTGCAGAGAGCGAAATTAAGCGCAAAATCTCGGAATTGTATACTGACTGTTGTTCTCTTAAAGATATTTTGTTTTGTTTTTGTTTTTGTTTTCTTTGTTTGGGGGGAGGGGCTCAAATTTGTAACTGCTTTGTACAAAGAATCTTCAGCGTATATATATAGTTGATGATTTAGAATATCTGAATTTATATTCCAATACAATTGTGAGCACATGCTCGCTATTTTAAAGTGGCTGTTGGAAATGACATTTGTATTGTTACATGTACTTATTTCACTCACTGCTGACTGAAAATAAGGATGTCTGAAGATATCCTCCTATATGCCCGGGACAAATCTCAATAAACTTGCACTGGGTAACCTTGGAAATCAATTTACATACTTTCCATACTGAATTATCCTCGACATGTTCCGCAGTAGCTCAGATTCAGTACGCTTTCCGACTTACTCTATAATTATCCCGTCTGGCTAGTACTAGAAGACAGAATCATTGCTCTCAAACCAGACTGAAAACTCAGATTCTAAATCTCAAATGTTGTCGAAAAAAGAATTGTATAACTCTAGCAACAATTTAAACGTAGTATGCTGTAATTGAGATTAAATTTGTTTGTTTCAATCTGCATACTTCTATGATAGTAAAATACATCCAACAGCGGTATATGAATAAAGGAGACACGCGGCTGGCTTCAATCTGATGAATTAAATTATAAATTGCAAAGATTAAAACACTATAGAATTTTCATTATATGTGTTCCAGTTGTAGATCTTGTAAAGCGTAGCCTCTACTCATCCATTTTGTACACTCGTGCTATTATTTTCTTTTTTCACATAAATGTTTTTGGTTGTGTTTCGAGCTGTTTTAATGTGTTTCATCAAAGTTTGCCTTTCATTAGTAGTGTTTATATTCTATCAATATGTTACTATCAAACATATCATTTGTTTTTGTAATCATTTACTTACATTGTATTTATCTATTTATTTATCTATTTATTTATCTATTTATTTCTTTGACATTTGATATTACAATTTATCATATGAATACCGTGTTATGCAGTGTCATAAATCCATCACATAAATTATGTTTTTGTAACGTGTGTAATATCACTCCGGAAATGACGTCACAACCTTACAAAAACAATCAATGTGACGTCACGTCATTGTAAAGCGGACGCCATTTTCATCGTTTTAGAGGCAGCCAAATGCAAAATATTCGTTTCAGATCACAATTATACAGTTTACTTTGCATCATATGATAAAAAGAATATGTCATTCGTTTACCTTCATATTAAATTTATGATACTCGTTTTGGATTTTTCAAATGTGCTCGCCAGACTTGTATCATAAATCTAATATGAATGGAAACTTATGACAAATCCTCTATATAGGAAAATATTCAAAACGATTTTTTTTAAAATATCATAACGCTATACATGTTTGTTTTGTCCATTACATTTCTGTCTTCGGTACGTGAATTGGTTTATCAGTCTATGTGTATATAAATACACTAGAGCTATATGTGGGTATTTATGTTAATGTTCAGTGTGCTCCTTATTTTTAATTAAGTCGGGACTCGAGTAGATTCTATGGCGCTTTGTTTCTTGATCCCTCCCACCTGCTTCTCTGAAGTAGTGGTGTCTGACATAACATATACTACAGAAGGCTTGCTGTTTATTTCGACATGTTATTTAATACTTTTATCTACGTTTGTTTATCTTGTATTTAACCTTGTTAACATTGTTACATTGATGTGCCCTGTCTCCGCCAAGGAAACACATTCATATTAAGTAGTCCCCTTATACACGTAACCGTTTTAGTTCGCTACTGATTAAGTCAGCTTCCTGGTAACAGTTCTAAATGTCTTTTATCACTGGATGCGAATCAGGAGGGAATGTATTGTTGCATGTAGCTTCTAGAAAAACTCATCCTGTTCTCCACTTTTATGGTAAGGAGGTCATACAGAGGTACAACGTAAACATCCTGATACAGTTGCAATATGTCTTCAATATGGAAATCGTGGTGACTCTTTTAGTTAGGATCCTAATCAATGTTATGATTTCAGTATTAAGTGTTCTGTCTCTGTGATACAGTCTATGCAGATTTAAGGCGGTATTGCTATTTATTAATCAAAGGATGTAACAAACATAAACGTAACACACACAGATGTGAGTACACCTTTACATGTGGTATGCAAAATTGAAAAACACTGCATAATACAGTTGTTTCGTCCTTGTAGGACTGACTCGTCGGTGACCCTTGAGGCAAGAAAGTTGGAAATCCAAATAGTCTTACCTACTGTTGAAATAGAGGGGAATGTGCGTAAAACACCGTAATCATGGATTTGAAGATTAAGAGAAACAATGGTTAATTTCATATCAAATTACCTGTTAAATGTGATCGCACCTTTAAAATTTCAATTAACAAAGTCTTACATTTAATTTTTTTTTTAGCATTATCTCTAATGTAAATTTACTAGAGTAGAAATCAACATCGCATACTTTGCTTCTGAAAACAACAACAAAATAAATAAATAAATATAACAAACTCTCCTTATATGCTCTGAGTGAGTAATTGAGGGAAGACTTATTATGACAGAATTCAAAGATGACGTGAACTCATAAATATGCTGCCCTTAATGGTACTTAGTGGGAATGGATGACTCGCCATTTCAGCCACGGCTCTGACAAAGTTCACACAACACGATCGGAGTCGCGTGATACGCCGAGTAATAATTGATTACGACGAAACTTTCCGGAGCTTATTACTGTACGCAACACTGAACGACAACTACAAATTAGACCAAACCTTCAAGGGTTATGACGGAATTTTTAATACATCTCTCTTTTCATGTTAATTTAATTACAACCCAATGCCTGGACATGGACACTTGGGTGCTATTATCCCAGTAGAATGAAGGCTTATCACAGTTTGTGTTTATACAAGATGTTGATTTGATGTCTATACTCGGGGTATTAACAATCGTCATTAATAATTGAAATTAATTATAAAAGATAATCATCTTAATAAGAAAAAATATATCGTTTTATGTTTTTGATGTGAGTCAGGTATTCAGTACACTCATTATAATATACATTGTAGGTGTGTAGGTAAATATAAAACAAACTGCTTCCTGTACCAAACCACCTTTCCGTTCCTCCATATTGTTAATTTATATACGTGGGGCTAAATAGCTGCTGTTCGGCGTTCGAATCCCACTGGGAATTCCGACAGTCACGTTACACAATGTATATTACGTATACATGTACAGTATATGATGTGTTGTAGTAGCCAAAGAGCCTCTGCAAGTATCCTCAGGTTAATTGCAAACGGACAACGTCATGATTTTACAATTACATGTCATTAAATCTTAATGGTATTTTTCTTTATACAGAGACGTAATAACGAATATGCGGAAAACTTGTCAAATATTGGAGCCACTCTGCACCTGAAGATCGAATATAATGAAAATGAGCTGTTTTCGTATGTATATATGTATATAAAGATATAATTAAATATATAACAAGCATAGTATGTATGTATGATGTATGTACATGTATGTACATACATGTATACATGTATAACGTACATATATTGGTAGTTATAAACGACGTTTTTGAACGTCTTACATATTTATTAACAATATTAATCGTGATGACATAAATCCTTATATTCGTTTCAACAGATACTTTATAGACAGTTTTAATACCATAAGGGACATCATCATATCACATACAGCTGATACAGTTCATTAAAATCTATAATTGGAAAATGAGTTATCTGTTTCATGCCATGTTTGCTTTGCATGCAGACTTAATATCAATTATCTAAACAATTTACATTGGAAATCCCACGAGATGACCATAGAATGACAACAAAGCACAGAGTTATGAATGAAAGGGACGAAAACAAATACATCATATGATTCAATTTGAATGAACAGCGTATGCGGCTGATATCATCATCAATAAAGATTTTTAAACACAAACGCTTTAAAACATGACAACAATTGAATCTGTCTGGATATTTGCTGTTCATGACAGAAAGCCCCCAAGGCATACGCAATCCAAAGAGATATGAAATAACGTTTGAAAATGCATTATTTGAGTCATGCAAATGGCCTTGTCGCCATATTTTATTTACAAAGCTACTAACTTGCACGATTTCATAGCACTATTGAGAGTTATCCAGCACGTGATATTTCAAATGGCGGCATTGTCACACTTGATATTTTCCGAAAGTACTCGTAGAAACTAGTCCTTGGACAGACGAAGGTGCCTTGGTGAATTCGGAGATCCATCGGTTTCCTCTTAACGGTGCTATGGACACGTCACAAACTCAATTCCAATATTTCCATAGGGCCCGCTAAGAAAGCGACACTAGCTGTGAGAGTTTCGATTTCATCCCTTTTCCGGCTAAGTTGGATTCATAATTGTTTGGATGTTATCTGTTTAATAATCCTAGAATTTCTTCCACGTATCCCCCAAAGAAATATTTCATTGCATTACTTGTCCGTTGTTAAGGAGATATCTGGTTATATGTTCCTACTTAGGGATATGTGTTCCCCAGTCACCTGGCCCTTCAGTACTCCTACGATAATTGTACTTAAAGTCCACCGAAAGAGGTTCAACTTACCACCTAGTCAATGCTTCGTAGTGTTAGCAAATGCAATTCCATTTTTTTATGATTACAAAGACGTTCTGTAACGTGCGCGAATAATATCATTGCTTTAGTAAAGAAGCACCGCTATCTCGTACAGAGGACAATAGGGGGTTGTACAATTATAATTGATAATTCCTCCTTTAGACGGCCCTCTACTCTAGAAGGTCATTTGGTTCCATCTATCACTCTGTATTATCTTATATTTGTAGCACCACCTCAACAGATATGGTATGGTGTCCATTGCATAGTCTCTTCTCTGTATCGTACAAAAATATACGGAATAGACAATGAAACAGGCATCTTTGGTCATGCAAATCACATTTATAGAAATGGTCCTGCGCGTGATCATATTAACCATAGAAAACAATGCATATATGTATATATTTAATCAAGTATAAGAAAAAATGAATAACTTGCGTGAAACACAGCACACGGTACAGTGTATGACACATGATCAGGAGTACATACTATGCCGTATTATATAACATGTCTACAGTATTATGTATTAAATGTATGTGATGTGTTATATAACATGTCTATAGTATTATGTATTAAATGTATGTGATGTGTTATATAACATGTCTACAGTATTATGTATTAAATGTATGTGATGTGTTATATAGTGAATGTAGCTCGGGCTCTCCTGCTGATGTCAGGTTATCGCTCTGAAAAGAAGTATACTACATAATAGCAAATACATTTTTAATATCTATATCCCCCGCATGACATGTTCTTTTTTCTTGAAAGCAAGCACCTCCTTCCCTTTTTGTCTGATCAATTTTGTCGTTTTAATTGTAGACAATAAATTGAATTCTGACGTCTGTTTATGACCATCAATGTTGTAAAACATAGAGAAGATACTTATGAACAATCTCGAAATAGCTTAACCAGCACCTTTCAATTTCTAGACTCCTTCAGTCATTGAATTTACTTTTACTTTTCATACTGTCCAAATGCTTGCTTATCCTCATATCACAGTCTGTTTCATGTAACTGGAGTAAGTGATTGCTAATTTGCTCAATTCATCAACATAAACAGTCACTCAATCAACCAGGGTATTAGTTTCGATATTTTTGTAATAAGACATTTCGTTCATATGCCTATTTGATAATTATTTTGGAAGACAGAAAAAGGTAATCTTATTGAAAAGAAGGAAATAATGTTCGTTTGGAAATGCATTACCCGGCATCTAATTATGTCGCTTCAAAAAATCAATAAAAATATAAAAGGGCAAATAACAACACAGTTAGTAATTAAAGAGATTTTCATGGAAACGTTAATAAGCGAAAATGTTCCTCTTGCTATTTTGATACATTTTGACGTGTTATTGATTAGTTTGCTATTTGATATTAAAATCCTTCCTAAGACGTCTTTAATTTTAGCCAATTAAGATTAAGTACACAGCACCGCTGTAATTAAGGAAAGTTTGTATTGGCTTTTTGTTTGCCTTACGTTAAGGATGACGATGTGAGAGTCATGACAAATACTAACACAAAAACAAAAGAATTCAAAAAGATGGAGAACATAAACAAAACAAATCCAATCTATGAGAAAATAGAAATCAACATATCTGGATTTCTGGTTATCTATACGATTGTCACAAATACAAAATGTACTAAAGTGGTATAGCATCGGTGTGTTAGCCGAATCATGCATGCACGATTGTAGATTCTAAGAAATGACGAACGTGTTCTTACTTTATTTTACAATCAGTTATTTACCTGAAGTAATACGTTTCACATAGGTAACACGGTGTGGGGGAAGCAGTCAAGCACGTGTTACATCCGGTTGATTGACAATTCGTTTTTCCGTTGATAAGAGGACAGTTCACTAATTTTCTATTACATCATCTATATCATCGATGTTTTATCTTGATATATCTAATAGTATACATTGATCATGTATTGCCAATATATCCCTTCTCACTTAATCCTACTGCAGAAACATCATTATAAGGTGAATTATATGCCAATCATTGTACACCACTCTGACAGCATTCAATTTAGACCACGACAGTTCATCAACAATGATCAATGTATTTATTAAATACTTGCTCCCGGCCATGTCCCGAAACTTCTTCACTACAATATAACTGGTATTGTGCCTTTCCTTGTAACAACTGATCAATAGTGCGTTCACCTATTTTCTGATTTTGGTTAGAGTTAATTCCCATCAGAACAGTTAAGATTGACATTGTCTACTATTAGATTTATAAAATCCTATTAGTATCGTTTAGTACCATTCAATGACTATCTACACATTTTACTACGTTAGGTGTTGTATTTGCATTGTTGATGTTCTGTTTTACCAAAATGTCGGTTATGAGGAGGAGAAAAAAGAGTCAATGATAATGAAGAACATGAATATGTTGGTCATGGATAGTTTACCTTCAGAACTGGTGTCAAAACCTCGGCAAAACCTACATAATTATGATAGAATCTAATAGTAATCTTGAGGCACCAAATACTCTTCCTAATAAGAATAATATGTTTTACATTCATTTATATTATGATTTTAATTTCTCATCATTATAAAAGCTCTAAAGCAATTATGACGAATCAAATTTCATGACTTGAAAAAAGTCCTTTCCTATGTAGTAACACGTCATAATTTGATAGATTCGCTATATAATACTATACAACATTTGATATAGCGCCCTATCTAGCTAACAAAAGCTACTCGATAGTGCTTTACATAACATAGATAAAAAATTAATACAATTAGCATATACGTTAATCAATACAATTTTGAGGAATTCGCAGGAGCTGCTTTATCAGGCACTAACTACTACATGTAGCTCTATGCCACCTGGATAATATCTCCCTGTGTGTGTATAACTAATAAAACTTTCTATTTGTCCGGGCTTGTTGTATAAATGAGTCCTGTGGGCCAATACACAGGGTGTTCTACTGAAGCATGTTCATTATACGCTTTGGGCACGCTGTAAATAGTTGTTGTCTTGACATTCATTCCTTGAGTTCTTTATATTGTTAATAGTCTTTGAATGTAAAATACATTTAACTGTATCACAATATAAGGTGTGAAGTTTCTTTCAATCGCCATAAAACACAGCCAATTATAAACAGATTGATGTCTACAATGATCCAACAGATGTTTTGACTAGACAAATGGCGTTATGATAATTGGAATGTCAAAATGTGTCTATTTTCTCCGCATTCCATAGTAACATATATATAACTCCTCTGCGACATTGTCGTGACGTGATGGGAATTGGTCAAAGACAACACAATAATTGGACCTGGTAATATAGACTTTTGTCTACGTTAATAGCTCCGTCACATTTACAACTTTACAAATAAATACACAAGCTAAGTGTGCAAAATATGCTGGGTGTTTTGAAAGCGCTTCGCCTT